>JAUELK010213579.1:0-10522 GCA_031471215.1 Gastropteron pacificum | reverse complement strand
TAATTTGAGTATCTCAATCGTTTTAAGTAAAATGAGGCGATAAGGGGCCGGAGGTGGGGCCGGGGGTGGGGGCAGGGCCGGGGGCAGGGCCGGGGGGTACTCTGCTATTCGTAGAATGGGCTAACCACTAGTATAGATAATAGAAGAACAACAAGAAAATAACAAGACAAGAGTAACAGGTGCATATGAATGCATACTTGAGAATTACTTCATCAATTCATACTTTGTTGGTTTGTTTAGTTTGCAATGTATTTATTGTTTTGTTGTCCTGTTTCTGTCTACTGCTGAAAGGGCTGTTTCTTGACTGGTTGAGTTGAGTTCTCTGTGTATGCATGTGTGGGGTCTGTTTGTGTGTGGTGTCTAACGGTGCGGTGTCTCTAATCTGCAGATACTGCCTACCACTGCTGTCCACCACCACCACGACGTGTCTACCCTAATGGATCCCAATGCTCTGATGTAACGCCTGATCCATAGCACATCTTACCTCTACGCAGCCTCTCCTCAGTGTCTGTCTGCCTGCACATGTTAGCGTTCTGTGTGAAGACACTTGCTCCATCAATGTCATGTCATTCAGTTTTGTCCTGAGAAAAAGTTTAACTCATATTTCTTTTGTATTGTCATCCACATTTTCATCATCATCATTATGAAAATTTGTTATATGCACGGGACCTTTGCCAAGCTGCTCTTAAAAAAGATGCAGTTCTTTGTACATGTTTGAGAATGGAATAGTTTCTACTGAAGATAACCTTGATATTGTGGTTTCTTTTTCTTGCGAATGTTAACAATTTTGCTTCTTTCTTTTCACACCTTGGAGAAAGTGTTATGTTTTGTCTTTATTTTTCACTGTTTACTTGGAATGCAATGTTTCTAACATTGATAACAGCTGTTGAAAAACGATGTATGTCTTTTTTTCTGATTGAAAAACCGTTAGTTATGACAGTTTTATAAAGTTATACTTTTATGTAAGAAACTAGTTGTAAATGGTATTGACTTGTTTGATTCTATTTATTGAGATGTAATTTGCAAGTTGCACTATCATTTGGCAATTGTGAGATAACTTCTCTTCAACTGTGATAGATTTGAAACATGGAAGCTTTGCATATTTACTCATCTCATTAAAATCAAACACCTTACCAGCAATACTGAATTGTTTCTATGTCTACAGTATAATTTGCCATTGCATGCTAGATTATTGATTTTTACCAACGGTGAAGTGGCAATGTTTTGATGTTTCTAAAATCTTCCATAATGAGTCTACGTGTTACTTCAAAGAAAAAGAATAGAGACCTCATCATAGACATGTTTGAATTGTTTGTTTTCCTTTGTTTCCTGCAGCTTTTTTCCTTTATTTGATTCTTCCAGCCTTTGCCTTCTTTGGTTTCTGAACTTGTATGCTTCTCAAGATTCACTTTGTGGCATGAGCTGCATACTCTGTACATAGTCTTAGTTTTTGATCAAATGCTGTCACTGTAGTGACTGGATGGGGAGAATGATCTTGACTTGCTTCACATTCTATTGTTTGTCAGTTTCTCGCAGAAGTTTGTATGCATGTTATCATGACCACACAAAAAAAAACCAAACACTTAAAAAAATTGTCTTGTTTAATTAGGTGCCTGTTGAGTTACGCAAATTGTTTTACATCAAATCTATTTAAAAATGAATGCTATGCAATTGAAGCTTATCTTTTATTTTCTCATTTGTTCAATTAATTGCTGATCGCCAACTATACTGAGTTCAATTTCTATTTGATGGTAAAGAGTGAGGAAAGCGACTTTCTCAAGATCTGTGACCTTGTTGAAGTATGATGACCTCTGTATTCTATTGGCTTGGTAGTGACAGCATTCTCATCTTTTGATTTTGGTTATGATTTCTCACTAATCCTTAGTGTGTGTTAAATGCATTGACTTTTGTGATCTATTGCACGGCACCTTACTTTCACTTGTCATTGTGTGAACTAATGACCTCTGGTATCACAGTGTAGGCTTTGATCAGCAAGAAATCAGCTCTTTCTATCGTTCTTCTCGCCATCTGAGAAGTTGGTTGTAGGAAATTATGTCTGTGAAAAATGACAATGCATAAGGTATCATTTGGCTGCAGAACAGATCTGGCTGCTGGTTATGATATAAGGGCCAGTCTGCCCTTAGGGGAGGGACAGGCAAGCAAAGGGTCAAGGTGTGTTGATGTTGCTGCTGTGCATATTACAGATGGTCTCCAGTGGCAGCCACCCGGGCTCAGGCAGTTCGCTTGACCCGAGTTCCATGCTCCCGCAGCTGACCGCTCAGATGGGCCAGTTACAGCTGACCACAACCTCGGTAGGATATCCGCATGCCACCTAGATGCTCTCCTGCGAACCTTTTTGTGTTTTCTTTTGCCCACAATGGAGCTGAACGTTTCTCTCTCATGTGGATTGTGAGTCTTTGTCGATGAACTGTTTCAGTAGATTCAAGTGTGTAAAGCTTCAGAGATGATGCACCTAGACAGTCCAATGTTCTCGAAATGTCTTGTGCTTGATTCTCAATGCACTTTCTACTTGTTGTAGTAGTAGTAGAGATAATCATGCAAAATGAAAAGCTGCTTCATTTGCCCTAGCAAAACAGACAGAAAATCTTTTCAACCTTGATCCACTGTTGACTGTAGAGAATTTCAAGTGGACGTTAATAGCTTTAAAACTTTTCAAATTCTTCAAATTTCTAAATCCATTTCAAGTTTGAGATATAAAGGACAAAGTATGAAACAGGATTTTGCGAGTCTTGCATGCTTTTCTCTCACTGCTTGTTGACACCTTGGATCTCCACTGTTAGAATGTTGTAGGCCTTCCCGCATCTGAGTTGAAGTAAGGTTTGTTGCATCAGTTACCTGTGTGAACCAGTTCATGTGCATGCTCATTAATCCTCTTTCAATTTTGTCTCAGGGAATTCATTTTCATAATTTACTGAGTCCATCTTTGTAGAGTGCCTCACAAAGGAAATTGTCTTGCACAGGAGCATGAAATGCTGGGGGGCAAAAATAAGGTCAGGAGGAAAAGATGCAAAGGAGGAATTTAAGTTCCAAGAGGGGTTGACCTGTTTTTAATAAATAAAGCCAGAAATCATTTCACACCAGCTTTCATGTGTACATGTGTTTCGCTGTATGTGGTGACAAAGTCTGAGTGGATCCAGAGGGTCTAGTACCGATCACTTCTCTGTCGTTTATCAATAGCAAGTCTTGAACTTGTGCCACAGATTTTGGCATCACCAAAGTTGTATAGTTTTGCACAAGGGAAGGAAGAAACTTTTCAGCATTATTGACTGTCATAGGAGACCTTTTTGTTTGCATAAAAATGTTTGAGCAATAATTGAATATTCAGTTTTCAATGTTTCTGTTTGTTTTCAGTTTTCCATTTTGTTTCAAAATGACCTTAAGGCTGGCTACTTTTTTTTCCTTATTATACACATGTGTACATGACACTGTTTTGTCAATTGCTGTAACAAAGGATTTCCATGAGAAAGGCTATATGATATTCAGCATTTTTACTACAGATTCAACATGGAATATACTTTTGATTTTTAAAATATTTTCTGCCTCATTGGCAGGCAGTCTTAACCAAAGAAATAGATGTGTAATTTTACAGCAAAGTCTTGCAAAAGTAAACAATAATAAAACATCAGTGGGTATTTATTTTTGCCTTTGTGAAACATTACTTTTTTCAAAAGATGGCATTATCATCATTCAAAATTCTCTTATTTACATCAGTGTTTTTTTTATGATTCTTCAAAGTAAAAAAAAAGTAGAAAAAAAGAAATATAGATTTTCTTCATGTACTACCACATAAGACTGATGTTGAAAGAGGATTTATTAAGTGGAACAACTGCTGACCTTTTGATAACAAGCACATGTGCAAGCTGTTATGCAAACACTTTCTGATAATAATATCAATGTGTGACCTGCAAAGGTAAAAACTTGTACAGGTTCAATTTTTGAACACAACCCTTTTCCTCTGTAAATACAATGACTCAATCATGTCCTCTCATTTGTCCTGAAAGCATCACATAAGCCCAGAGTGTATTTTTATTTCATCTTTCATCTTCTTAGGTGCTGATTGAAACACTTTTTATTTTTGATGTTCCTGAAGTATACACCATGTACAAACTAGAAGAAAGGCCTGACCAAGCCCTAAAGTAACCATGTACGTTTATACATTAACCTCTTTATATTTTATACTTTTGTTATTGTCATGGTGATTCAATCATTTCATGTCAATGCAAACATATAGACAATATCAAAATCAAAGTTTACAAAAACCTTGTACCTATCTTTAAAAAAAAAGAGAGATATAATTTTCTACTACTTAGACTATAGGTAAATGTGTAAGTGTAAGCATATTTGTAGGGCTGATATTTAAAGCATGGTTTTAGAAACACTATATATATGTGGTATTTGCATCACAACAGCATTTTTTATCGATGTCTTCGTTTTTTCCATGAATGAATGGACCGTATCTGGAACTTTGTGGAAATCAACCTAAAGAACACCATAATTTGAATGTTCTTGTTTTCCCCCTTAATATTTCGAGATAGAACAAGATGTCAGAAATTCAAGCTTCAGCTAAAAATGCATGTTAGGTGGATACAATGGGACCAAAAAAAATAAAACATGAAAAAATGTAAGAAAAAAATGTAACCGTTTCCTCTTACGCATATAACGTGTACATATCTGCAAGCTTTCTTGATCAGACCTGGCTTCTGTTCTACCTGGTGGATTCAATTTCCCCCCACCCCTACTTGTTATGTGATGATGCAGTGGTTCTGTAGTATTCATAATCTCCCTACAAACCAATTTATTAACTTTGCTTTGAGAAAGTCATGTCATAAGCCACTCTCTCACCTGTCATTTTGAAATGAAATTATTATGCAACAAAGTGCATTCATTCACTGTTGTTGTTGCAGTGTTTCTTCTCTTATGTCATTGACCACATTATGTCATCAAATCTTTGCTTAAAGTTAAAAGATAATGCAAATTTTTACATTTTACAAATGCATCATATCATCTTTTACAATCTTGAAACTATAAGTGACATGTCTTTTCCTCTTTTGCTTTGTGTCCCATTAACCCCTGTCCCACCCTTTTGTTGACACCATGATTATCTAAGTTAGATGAAGAGTACAAGGATCTGCGGTGGATTTCATGGTTGAATGGTCCTGAAAGGAAAATGAAACTCAGCCATATTTATGGATCAGGCCATCAGTGTTCTTGCCCCCACCTGGAAGTGTACATAGTGTGTAATTTGCTGTAACATGAAAGCCATTGATTGGATGTAGATATGGTTCAGCCCAACATTCCAACCTGACCAGCAAAAACCCACCCTAGGCTGACGGATTGTTCTATCAATGAACTCGCTCCTGTTCTAAGCTCACAATATGCTGTTGTCAATGCAATGCACTTGAACTTTCAAACTCATGTTACATCACCACTGCCTTTTCAACAACAAAAAAGAGTAAAAAATTACCTCAAAGTTAGTTCATGCCTGATCCAATTTTTTTTTCTTCCATACTAGTAAACATTTTAAACGTAAACTACACAACACAAAAATCTCAAGTGTTTGATTCTTCCCTCTGTACAGTTGTCCTGAGACGTTTTGACTTTTGACTCATGTTGCTTATCATGTGGTGATGGGTGTTGATTCATGTTCATGAAATGTACTTTAACATAAATCTACATGTGGCATGTTTTTTCTGAATTTTTTGTTTTTTGTTTAAACGATTCTTTTAAATGTTTAAGATGATAATACTTTGCATAAGATGTCCAAGATCAAAGATAACTTGTTATGTCATAACATGAGTGCTTGTGTGTTGGGTCTGTCAGCGCAGAGGCGTATCCACTTTACAAACTTACAACTTTTGTTGAGGTTTATCTTTGCCATATTTATCATGAATTTAACTTGAAAATAGTCTTGAAAGAGTACATATCATACCCTAATAATCTGTGAAAGAAAAATACATACTGGTATTTAAGAATAAGGGCTCCACAGTTTTTAATACTAGGAAATAACAAAACTATTGAGCAAACAAAACTTTGGGTTTCAAAAGAAAAAGAAGTGGCAGTAACACATCAATATTCTTCTACCCACCATATTCCATTGATCGTGTCAAGGGTTGTCATGCCACAGAAATACAGAGACAAACAAAATTGGCACAGAATAGCACAGCTACTTCATAGTATAATCATAGTCCATGGCAACACATGAACCCAGTAAAGAAATCTAGCTTTGATTTAGGCTTGGCTGTAGAAAACTCTTTCATTTTTATTTTTACTTCTGTTGTTAAGGAGGACAAAAAGTCGTTGTGTATTGTGTGTAGTTGTCTATTGTGTGTAGCGGTTTACAAGGAGTGTGCAGCGTTCGTCTTGTGGGGCCAGATTGGTCATTGATGATTTACTTTTATAAAGTTTTTACACAATTTCAAGGTACTTTAATTATTTTATCAATTTGATTTCATTCTTTTATGTGTCACCATGATTTTATCATTTGACTTAATGCTTAGTTAGAGCCATGTCTTTGATTTATTCCATTTTCTTCTGTTTCATCTATTTGAGGTTTTCATGCTGATTTGCACTGTTTCACATCTCTCCTGTCTTGTCACTCCCCTACTCGCTCTCTCTCCCCAATGTTTGAGATCTGTGTATGACCATTGATTGCATTTCTTGTGTCTTTTCTGTTGTGCAGTTTCTGACTAGTGCTAGTTTTGTTGTTTGTTTTTCCCCCCTGCCTCCCCACTCCACCACCAATCTGTCATTGTCCATTCTGTTGTCAGATGTGTTTGGGTATGTGAAATGGCATGCAGTTTAGATGACCAAAAAAATAAACATTTTTTTTAGACTGCAAGTCTGATTTTGTTCACTATCATGATTGTGTGGGATTTTAAAATATGTACTATTCATACAATTTTGTCGTGTTTTTTCTTCTTTTTTTTCTCATCTTATTAGGTAAGGGATGTAGGTTACTGCACTTTTGAAAATCATTGCAAAATCAGAAGACCTGTGGATGTAATTGTAATGTTATTTCTAAGTTTCTACTACTATAGATGAGTGCATTCCAAAAAAGTAACAATGACATTGTCAGACAAAGAAAAACCTTCAAGAGAGATGGCATATGTACAGAATGAATTCTAAGTATAGGTGAGGGTAAGTACCGGTACTGAAAAGTATTGAAAAGAAAAATCAAGGATGAAGAAGAAAAGAAAGGAAAAATGAAACATATAGTGTAAACGGACACCTGAGGAGATTGAATCAAAAATTGATTGCTAATTTATGTTGCCATGCTGTACTGCTGCGTATAGGAAAACACTGAATCGGCTGGCTCAGACATACTTTTACCGGAGATTATGACATTGCACAATGGCTGGACTATTTAGGTCTTCCTCTTGGACAGTCTGTTTTCCCACCATGGTACAAACACAGAGCAACACTTTCAATCTGATATCAGGAACTTTCAAGAGACACGATTCAACCATAGCATATATTTTTATGATGGAAAGCATTATTATTTCTTTTCATTACTTAATGAGTTTATATTGCCTAGGTGTGCATTCAGATGTTAGGCCAGATGGTTGGTAGTAGTAGTAGTCACTCTTCATGCAAAGTTCCCAGTGACTAAAGCAAAATGTACATGTAATGCACATTCATAGATTATCTTCCTTCTTACTGTAGGTCACAATTATATAAATCGTTGAAGAAGGGAGACGTGCAATACAGCTTTAACTGAAAAATTTGTATTGGCTACATTAGTTAGACAATTTCCTTTGGTGTTTCACTAACACTAACATTCAACACAGAAGACTGATCATCTGCTGGCTACACTAGTCATAGTGACAGAATAATCATCTTGATGATTATGGTCACTCACAAGGAAAACAAAGTAGTCTAGAGGACATAGAGGACAGATTCACAACAGGTCTTACAAAAAAAGAAATTTCAAAATGATGTTTTGATTGCATGTTTCGCTTTTATGATTAAAAAAACCCCAACAGCATTTAACTTTGTCTAAATCAGTGGTTCCTAGCCTGTTAGATGTACAGAAACCCACCAGTTTCACGAGTACATTCAACAAACTCATCTTTAGTGAAAATGTAGATAAGATGATTAGTTGCGTATGTCTGGACCTCTGCGGTGGAGGCTCCGCCAAACTCCTGGTACCGACTCCCCAAACTCCTTATGGTTGGATCGAACCCAGGTTGAGAACCACTGATCTAGATGATAGATCACTCTTTGTCGGAAGCAACAGAATGCATGATTCAACGTTTATTTAGTACTTCTGAGTGTATAAATAAACCCTTAGATGATTTTAAATTGGCAGCCTTTGGGAAACTTCACTTTAGTTGTAGCAAATTTCCTCAATAGGTCGTTAAAATGGTGCTATGTATTTTGGTAAGTTGAATACAATCAATCATGTTTTCTGTGAAGGCCATGAAAATGATATTCAGTTGAAATCAGGGAAATCAAAATGTTTGTTCCTTTTATTTTATGAAGAAATGTTAACTACCTTGTCACACAAGGTGTGTAAAATTGGATGACTCCAGACTTTAGCAAGAGAACGAACCAAATCTTGGTAGCCTCAGATATGAGAGAAAAGAGAAAAGTATGTATTTTTCACCCTGATTGGAATGGGATTTGTGAGCATAAAGAACACAGATACTGTCACAGTTTTCTACAATAAGAATCATTGATAACTTCCTTCTCTCCACTGTTGGGATTTTTTTTTTATGGTGGAGGGGTTTATTTAATTTGTTTCATGTGTAGCAGTGGAGGGGGAAAGGGGAGGGTGAGCATTAACATTTTCAGGTATGTAACAATCCTTGAGATCCCTCCAACTACAAAGCTGATTGACAAATGATTCACTTCACGAGGAACTTAAAACAGAGGAACCATCTGCTGAACCTTGCATGGCATGAGAGTGATGTACAAGAATATAAAAATGTTGACAGGAAATATGGACATACTTGTATTATGTTTTATAATAAGTGTGAACATGCTCTCTTTAATTAGATTAAGAGACATGGACATATCATATTTGACAAGAAATATATAATAGAAGGAAATATTATATTATGTTCACAGTTTTCATGTTTTAACGTTTATTTTGCATGCATCATCAATCCCGTAGTAAATTGAGTCAATAACATTGTGTAGGTGTTGTTATGAGTCAATCACCAAGAAGAAGCAGAGAACTATGCATCTACAATACAAATAGAATTAATGTGCTCTGTAACAAGTAATACAAGTCACCTCTTCTTTGTATTTTGACTGCTGCTTGTTTACCAAATTCATTGAATTTTGTGGACCATTTTAAGAGCCAGACCTATAAAGTAGGCCCATCTTTCTGTATTAGCTAATACCTTTTGGCTTTCCACAGTCCTACATCATTATTTTTATTACAATGCTTTTGAATTCTCATAAAACAATCAGCATGAAGGGGACATGATAAAGTAATTACTTTTAATGTTTAATTTTGAGTTTGAACCTCTTTTCAGAAACAAAATGTCATTGTCACAGGTTATAAATATAAGACTCTTGCCTTTTTTCTCTATTGCATTGATTCAGAAAGTGCTTTAGTGCAAGACAATGGTACATGTATTTGATGTTTAATGGAACTAGTTTCTCCTTTTCGTGAATTGTAGGTTCCTGTACTGTTATAAATGGAGTGTTTTCTTATCTATAGCATAAGCAAGTCACACTTTTTGATAATATTTCAAGCTTCAAAAACATTGTAGATACATTTTGTTCAAGGTTCACATCTAAATTAGAATGTTTTGCTAAATCTTGTTGTATCTTTTTTTTCTTTTTTTTAAAAAGGTTCAACTGATCCTTTTCACATTCACACCAAGTCCTGAGTAAAGTGCATGCCTAGGGCACACGTCCATTATCAGTATCAGTCCTTTGGTGTCTAGAGTTGACAAAAAGCCTGTATTGATAATTTAATAATGGATAAAAAGCCCTTAGAATTAGAAAGGTTATTTACTAGAGTTGACAAAAAGCCTGTATTGATAATCTAATAATGGATGAAATGCCCTTAGAAAGTTTATTTATACAAGCTAAAAGAAGTTGGGTTACAGTAATAATTATAGATTAAATACATGCATCCAATGATAGATAACATTCATGTAGCACTTTACCCCACTCTAGATCAAACTCAAAAGCGCTTTACATTTACAGCCACTTTTCAATGGTTAGGAACAAACATGATTGACATAGATTTAAGGAAAATGTCTCGCCTATACTAGTACTAGTAGTATGTCTGTTACTGTGTGTATTCAGTATGTCTGTTACTGTGTGTATTCAGTATGTTTGTTACTGTGTGTATTCAGTATGTTTGTTACTGTGTGTATTCAGTATGTTTATAACTGTGCGTATTCAGTATGTTTGTTACTGTGTGTATTCAGTATGTTTATAACTGTGCATATTCAGTATGTTTGTAACTGTGTGTATTCAGTATGTTTATAACTGTGTGTATTCAGTATGTTTATAACTGTGTGTATTCAGTATGTTTATA
>JAUELK010213480.1:0-10522 GCA_031471215.1 Gastropteron pacificum | reverse complement strand
ATAATAATAATAATAATAATAATAATAATAATAATAATAATAATAATAATAATAATAATAACAATAATAATAATAAGTGTATTTCTAATGCACACTTTCCCCACTGTGTGGGCTCAAGGCACACAATAGTAATATTACAACTACAGATACAATGACATACAATGACATACACAACAAACTTACAGCACAAAACTCATTCGATCAAACTGCTATAATCAAAACAAAAAACCAACAACATTCTCATCAAACCTCTGATAACATATCATTATCGGGAAGAATTCTTAGTCAAAATACTTCTTGAATACTGTATGCTTGTTTGGTACCTAAGTTCCTCGGGGAGGGAATTCTTTTGGGTTGGATTTGGATTTACCTTATCCTTTCAGCTAGCACTGACCTGTGTAAATGCAGGCTCAGTTTTGGATCAATGGTTAAAGAATAGAGTAGCTAAGGACTTCCTTTCTTGAAAAGTATATATATGATAATTATGTTAATATTATATTATTTTAGTAAAAGGAAGAAGCAACACCACTCCTCATGACACACATCATAGTTTCCATTTCTTTCTATTTGTCTTGGTGAAAGATTACAGTAACACAGTTGAATCAGGCTTGGTGAAGAATTTAAATGTTTGAAGAACAAATATTATGAGGATGCATTAATGTTGGCGGTGGAAGGGTTAGGATTCAGGTGATGTTTGTTAGTATAATAAGTGTAATCTTGTGAATGTTTGAGTTAGTGTTTCTGTCATGGTTGTCTTTCTTTGTCACAGACTGTGCCAGCCGTGTCCACCATCCAGGAGTTTGCAGCCGTCTCCTGCCACGACATCTACCACAGCAGGCTGGAAATAGGTATGTTATTGTTGTTGGTGTTGTTGATAATAATAATAATAACATCATGTATATAGCGCTTTACATTGTATTTTAAGAACTTTCACGCCTCAGTCACACGTAATCGCCTCTCATTCACCATCACAAACTTCTACATAACAAAAGGCAGGAGATATTTAGCCAAAGTACATGTTAAAAAGGTGCATCTCAAGCCTTCCTTTAAAGTTTAGTGAATCAATGACTTGACTTATGCCTCTTGATTTCTCATGGAACAAAGGGACGCTTTTTTCAATTTCTGTAACTAATTGTTTCTAATTCTGTCTCTAATGTAACTCAAGTTGTCATTCCATGTCCAGAAAACATGATATCGAGAGTAACTTATTTTTCTCTCCCATGTCCAGAAAACATGATATCGAGAGTAACTTATTTTGCTCTTCCATGTTCAGAAACTACGATTGACGCACCCGCCGTGAGCCAAGTGAAGCCAGAGGTGATCACCATAGAAGACATGTCTGACCTGGCCAAACTGACGGAGGGAGAGGAGGAGACACACTTGGAGGAGAAACCAACAGAGAATGGCTTCAACCACGCCAATGGTGAGTGTTCACAGTTTTAATAATAGTTAATAATAATAATAATGAAGTCCACTTATAATGCGCCCACTCCCCTATGCACTTAAGGCTCAAGGCGCAATACAATAGTTAAAATACATACAAACACTTCATTCGTACACATACTCATACAGAAGGCACGATTACAGAGCTATTTTTGAAAACAGGTTAATGTTCTTGTAAATAGATATTCATCAGATGGGTACTTGATGATGCGGGCAGATTGAAATTGTAAAACAGGGCTCATGTAGATCCTGTTTGATCATTCAAGTTCCTGGTGCTACCTGGTGTTTGGTCTTTCTCTTACAATATCTTTCACTGCGTATAGACAGGTACCCTTTTGACACCTGAGTATGCTGAGGAATACCGTTTTCAAAGCTACACTTTATGTTTTGATATGAACAATTCAAAGTCATCTTACACTGGCACAATCAGGATTCTTACTTAGCATATTGCATGATTTGATCTTTGTATCACACTCTTATGTTGAACCCTTCTTTTGAAAAAATGATAAATGTTATACTAGTTAGAACCCTGTGATAGGCATGCTCTACGTGTACTGAACAACAAGAAGCCAGTGTGATAACTTTTTGTCTCTCCTTATGTGACCAGGTACAGGCCCAGAAAAAATCAGTTTGCAAATTGTGAATGAAAGCAGTCCTGGAGATGTAGAGGACACGAAAGACGGAAGTCGAGCGATGGATGACGAGGGTGGAGAAAAAGACGACATTTCATACACAAGCAAAGATTTGGAAGAGGAAATGAAAAGTACGTCTTCATTCAAGTCTGGGGAGGAGAGTGAACCTATGCTTCCAGCATCAGAAAAATCGACAGATATGCACGAAAATGTCAATGTATGACAGTCGAAATGAACAAACTATATTTCTATTTTTGTTTGCATATGGTTGATTCCATTATATCTCTTCAAGTGATCTTCTTCACATTTTTGACACTATTTCTGTCAACAAACTTTCTGTCCAATTCCCGATGCCTAACAAGAGTTTTAGTGATATTGTTATTGATTTCATATCTTATATGTTGACAAGAAAAGATTGGATTTTGTTTATAATACACTGTGTATGTGTAAATTGGTTTCATAGTGTTCTGACCACATGCGCACAACATTCATTACCACTAATGACAACACGTGAAATACATTTCCATTTACGTGACATTTAACATTACCCTGAACATGGTACATCTTATATCGTATAAATAAATTATTTATCGTATGATGAGATTAATTTCTTTTTCAATGTTCATCAGAATACTACTGATTGTTCTGTATCCCTTATACTTATAGTTGGTGGATTTCTCCCTAGCAAGTTAGTGTTCCTATTAAGGAAAGCATTACTAGGGGTGTCTCATTTCTAAGCTCATGTCGTCTCGTAAGAGTAATCAGAGAGATTTTTGAACAGGAAACTTTTTGCTCTTCAGTGTTATTATTGATAAGTATTTACACAAATGTTAGAGGATGCTACAGACTACTTTATGGAATCGTGAGGCGCAATTTAATTTATCATGGTTTACTGAAAACACAATGACTGTTTGGGATACATTTTTTCTTCTTCTTCTTCCAATTATGACTGCAGCCTCATATACAGAGGACTTTTACAGTCGTTGAAAAGGACTTGGTAGACTCATCGGTAACATGAAATGTAAAATGGATAAATACAACAATTAAGCTGATTGTTGAAATTTATGAAATGTTGATAATGTTAACATTGGGAAATCATTTTTTCCATATTTCACAGGCTATGCTGGAATCTATTGTTTATTGTATCAATGTATAAGTTTGGAAAGTTTGTTGTATTTACAGTGTGTGAACCTTTTTAAGAAGTGTTGAAATTGTAAATCAAGGTATTGGTAAACTGTATTAATTATGTGAAGTATTAGTACTGTCCATACTCAATCAGTTTTATCTTCACTCTCAATGGCTCAAAAGATGTATACATAACATTATATATTATTATTATAAGTATCAGTTTTAAGCATAGTATTTTATTGTTCCTTTGGTTTTCTTGTATATCAGTATTTCCAATATTTCTGATATTCTTTAGTCTCGTTGCCGAATGAGCTTCCCAGAGGTACAGGCATCAGTTATTCAGATTTCTGATTTACATTATTTTGCATAATTTATCTTGTTTGCTTACACAAGTTGCATGATTAATCTAATATTTCACATATTGAAAAGAAAAACAAGTGAAAGTTATTCAATCGTTTTAACATGCTAAGTTCAACATATGTAAAAGATTTCTCAAAAGAAACCTTTTCCATTTCATTTAGTCCTTCATCCATGGTAGTGCAAGTTCTTTAGTGATCAAACCACATAAAACTTCATATCATGTTGAGATCTAGGTCTTGAGCTCTGTTTAACTCAGAGAATTAGCGAACAAAATCAGTATTGAGTCCTTTTACTTTAGTATCTAGCCTGACCCTCAATATGTTAAGTAGTGGTCGATATCTTTCTACACTTCACTTTTTTCTTCAATTGTACTGTAGTAACTTAGTGTGTGTAACTTAGTGTGTGTAACTTAGTTTGCCTTCCACTGAGGTTGTGATGGGTCTGAAGTCAAATGTGTCTTGTTAGGGTAATAACTCGGCCCGGGCAAACTCGAGTGTGATCCTCGAAGGGTTAGAGTTTCACCTAATCCTCGACATGTCGAGTTTTCCTCAATCCTCGAAAACGTTACTTTGAGGAGTTTTCACTTCCACTCAACACTCAAAAGACAGTATGGTAGAAATGGGGCAAATATACCGGGTGGTAGGAGAAATCATGAGCTTGACGATGATGCCTTTTGGGACATTCTAGCTTTGATGGTAAGGGAGATTTCAAACTAATAAGATGTGCTAAAATAGAAACTCGAACTCGAACTTGAGTAGTCGAGTTTTGCTGGGTTTCATCCTTGAGGCTTCGAGGATTTAAAATGTCGAGTTTGCCCGGGCCTAGTAGTAATCAGTGATCAGATCATTATATATTGTCCTTGCAAGGGAAATGTATCTTGACAACCATGTTCATTATGGTAGGATCAGAGCAGCTACATTAGATGTATGAAGACTTTGTATAAATATAGCCATCGAGGTGTGCTATTTAAGGAGAGTAACTGTATATAATATTAAATACATACACACCACGAAGCTGTTGACAACTTCAAGACAAAGCTGTGACCTCATTTAAGCTGGAAGCCTTTAACCCAAATACCTTCATGTTGTTTACATATTCATACAAAAATCACAAATTGTGTTTGTTTACATTTTATTCCCATACCAAAAGCTCTTTCATGTGACTGAGCTCACTTGTGGTGACATTTCAAATGATGAAATACAAACATCATGCTGTACAAATTGTCATTTCAACTTTTCACATGTATTCCAATTTTGTATAGAAAGTCATTTTTACATTGATATACATTTGTGTGATATATAATTGGTGTATATTTTTCTGTACTTGTATCAAAAGGCACAATATTTTCTTTTAATTTCTCTCTCACTCTCTCTTTCTGTCTCTCTCTCGCTTTTGATTAATTGTTTAAATTATCTGATACCTCAAACTTACAACTGTTTGTATGGAATATACTTTCGACCGTGTGGTTCGCTTCTCAAGCAGGAAGTATGCTATATGGTAGCTTAAGAGGCTCTTAAGAAGACGAGGGCATTTTCTCTTTTCCATATAACTGTTTCGAGCTCATGCTAATGGGGATGATGCGCGTTAGAAATGAACTCCATTATTATTATTATTATTATTTAATATTGCATAGACACAAGATCTGACTGTGTGCGTAAGTGTTCTCGCCCTGAACTCATTACCACTGGCATTTTCTATGCCTATCTATGAGTTATTTTAGTTATAGAGTTAATTATAGAGATGGGTGTATAGAAGACTGTCACTCACTCACTGTACTCAACTGTACTGTACAGCATCACTCTCTTGAATGTTGGCTGCCTGCACTGCTTGGTGTACTACATCATGCCAGTCTTGCCTTCTGTCCACAGTGTTGAAAATCTCAGGGCTGTCTCTGCCAGTCCATTCCTTGATGTTGCTAAGGTAACTAATTTGTGGCCTTTTTTTTCCTTCTACTTTTTCCTGAATGGCATCTTTCATTAATGAACACTTTTTACTGCGACATATGTGGCTAAAGAATGTCATCTTTTTCTTCAGGATGAGGGTGACAAGTTCTCTTTCAGTGCCTAGTTCATCCAATCCTTAGCAACCTTCTGTAGAACCACATTTCAGTTGTTCGTATATATCAAGCTACATAGCTATAGCTATTTGTATTTGTTGAGATTATTCTTTCATTTCATTTTTTAGGAGGCAATTAGGATCGACATTTCACTGAAAGAGATGGAAAGTTATTGTTTAAATCTGCCTTTGATAAGTAATGCTTTACTTTGCTATATACCATTGAAAGGTATTTTACAAGTCTTTACAACAAATTAGTTCTTCTTATCATGAACAAACATTGTTTACTGTACATTTGTTACATTATGTTTTGTATGCAGATTTTCCTAGCACAACAAAGTCCAGTATTGTGCATTTCTATGTTTATACTCTTTCATTGATTTACATGTCTCAGGCAAACATACTCTAAGGTATCGAGGAAACAGGGGGTTTGAATAAACAGAGGGGGGGGGGGGCTGGCTTTCTTAAAGTAAAGAGGGTCTATTCTCCGGTAACTGTTGGCTTCGTATTTGCTGCAGTTTGCAATTTCGACTGTATTGATAAGGAAAAAAGTGTCTTTAAGTTTTCTTTTTTATTATGTATTCTTAAATTCAAACTCACAGTTTTGGAATATTTGTTAGCATATCCCCTCTGGCTTTCAGAGTGACACACTACAACCAAAGAACAAAACTGGATTTAAAGTGATAAAAAGGAAATGGGTTTTGTTGCCTGTACGAGAAAATCCAGTCTCAGGCAGAGATTTACTCTGTAACTGATTCACTACCAGCTAATTGTCAGCCTGTGTTTTTTAAATAGAGGATTAGTGCGATGCCGCTCAGGGGGGCTTTCTGTAGCCATTGGAGAAAATGCGTTACGCTGTGAGTGGCTTGTGATACCGAATCAGTTAGACTCAATGTTTGTGTTTGAGGAAGGTTTTGGTTTTATTTTGAGTGTGAGTGTTGTTTGTAGGCAATTTCGCCTCTCTTTTATAGTTGTTTTATGATGTTTTCAGATGCCAGTTCTTTTGTGTTTGTTGTTTTATTGATTTTTTTTTAATTAAAAAATTTAAAAAAATAAAATAATTGAGAAGTAGATTAGGTTCCACGGAACAGACAAAAACCTTTCCTTTTGATTTCATGGATATTTTTTTTACTTTTTTAAAATCTGGTTTTACAAATCTAGTTGTTGACAAAGCATCTGCACTTTGTTATTGATTTGTTTTAATGGAGGCATTATTTAATTTATTACTGTGATGACGACAAATATTTGATCTAGTAGGCAAGATTTAACAAATAGTTTCCATGTTGTTTTAATTTTTAAAATCCTCTAATGCTTAACAGACCAGCACTATATAGCTTATATACCAGTGCGCCTTATAACTTATAGTCCAGAAATTGCGGTACAAACTTTTCCTTTTTTTTCTATACTTTATTTGAACAAAGGTAAGGTTTCCTAATTGAACAATTCAAATTTTGTGTCATGTTCTTAGTACAGGCAATAACAACATGCCACTGTGATCAAAGTGCCAGCAAGGTTACCTATGCCATCTTTAGATGTTTTTCCACTATTATTAAGTTGTTTCTGCGTTATTGCATTTCCAATGTTCCTCTTTCCATCTCAAATTCTGCTAGGAATTTGTTTTCTGTGATAGATGAACTGTAATCAACTCTTACTCTTATAAAATAACAGCATTATTTTGTACTTTTTCTATACAAGAGTTTTAGTTAACGTTCTTTTGAACAAAATGATTATTTGTCCATACTGCTTTCTTTACCATCTTCTCAACAAAACATGCCCAGTTTGAGATACACTCCAAAGTCTGTAATAGTATTAGTAATACACATAAACTGTGCTGATGATTTGTATATATGTCCCACCTCTTAATTGACCTAATAATACTTATATTATTTTGATAAGGGTGTAAAACTTAACTGAATTGTAATGCCGATCTAATCAAATCACGAAATCTTCAGGCTTTTAGCCACTGTTATTTTTATCCCATCTAAGCATAATTAGAGAAACACTGTTCTGTTTAATCTCTCTTTGAATAGCTTCTGGTAGGTATACATACATACACTTATGATGTATGAACATCTTATGTGTAGTAAAAGTAAAGAAACAGCCGTATTGTCACTGTAGTACAATTGCTTAAGCTGCTTTCACTTTTTTCTAGACTTATCAGTACTTGTCATGTGGTCCGTTGAGTGTACTGGCATGAGTTATTTAGGAATCAGTTTTCTCTAAAGTATAATGGTGTAGAAATGCACCGAACCTCAAATTGGGGGACACAAAACCATAGTCTTCCGAGACTGAGGGTGGCCAATCAGGATAAAAGTGTGGGATCTTAAGAAAACTTGGGATTCCAGAGCAGAGACACTTTAGCTTTACTGTTTTGTCTTCTTGTATCACTGTCATTGCATGTTTTGGTACCGTACCCCTGTGTTCTCAAACTGCTCATTACTTCAATGTTGTAAGTGTTAATACTAATACTACAGGCCCATTGTACAGAATTCATTTTTGATGAGACTCCATGTTCAGTTTATATCCTAAATTGATCAAATAAAAGTGTTTTAAGAATTCAAAGGTTTTCAGTTTCTTGATTATCTTGTGAATGTGAAATGTAAAATGTAAAAAGAGTTGAAAAAACCCAACCCCTCTATAAACAGTGAAGGATCTTGCAAGATAATAATAGCCGGTTTATATAGCGCCTTTTCTCTTTGACCTATTTCACTCCAAAGCCATCTCAACCTCCCTGGGAGGCATACTGGTAGTGCTGCCGGCACACATACCAACATTCTGACAATATCTTTCACTGTCTATAGTCTGGTACCCATTTTACACCAGGTGGGTAAGAAAATACTCTCAAATCCAAATCGCGTCGGAACGGACGGGGATCGAACCCTGGACCTTTGACTCATGAGGCCAACGCTCAAACAACAAAAAAACAAAAACAATATCAATAAACACAAATATAAAAAAGAGACCAAAACACACCATGGCTTGGTTCACCCTATGATGTAATCTTTATTGACAAGAAACAAGCACTTGGTTATGAAATGAAACAATTTCGTCATGATGTGATGTACACAAGTCTCACTTTCACTCTCATCGTCACTCTTACTGTCCAAACATTCCAAAGTACACGAAACACGACAGGTACTCACTTACAGAATGATGCGAGGACTCATTGATGATTACTTGCGTGTGTTGTGTAACAGTCTTTTTGTTTGTAATCAATCCTCCTATACTACATAGACTATATTATATACTACATTGATATTTTGTATGCTACATGCCCCGTGTGAGGGTACCTTAAACCCATTCATTCATTTTAATGTTTACTCTTTTATTTGATTACTTAGATTAGATTTTGATCTAGACATCTCTCTTGTGCAGCGCTTTGAGCTATCCAGGGAAAGCGCATTACAAATGCTCTTATTATTATATACACAACAACAGACTAACATTCACATGAGTCAACTTTGAAGCAAAAAACATTGGATGGATGGTGTAAATGAATGTACTCCCAACATGAGAGAAAACACTCGTGTGAACACAGTCATGTCATGAGAAACCAGCAGTGAGCAGTCAATGAGAGTGGCTTTGTGAAAGAATGACAAGAACATCCTTGCAAATGTAGGCCTATGCATGTGGGAAAAGGATTGAATAAAAACAACAAATATATCCATCCAATGATCAGCCTGTTGGTTGTTCGGATGATGATTGATGAATCCATGCAATCAACTGGATTAATATTAATAACAAACAAACAACAACCCCGCCCCCCCCAAAAACAAACAAAAAGTGACGAGTAAAAATAATTTTTTCAGATATGTAAAAGAAAAGCTGCGTCGTCGTCAATCATTCTTTAAGAAACGAACTGTGTACTGGAACTGAATCTTCAACACATTGTGGACGCTTCGAAGATGCTGAGATTATCTGTGTATATACTTTTTTTTAAACATTGCATAACCTCATTCCTAAAACAAAGTCTGGAGCAAGGTGCATTTGATCATTCATTACAAACTATCATGTATATGACTAATTGACTGGGTTCTAACTATTACAACCAACTTACAACTGTAAAGAATAAGCAGAAGTTCTATACATAAGTTACAAGTAGATCCACTAAAGACATGCATTGCCCACATCACTCTCTTTAATAAACTACCAGTCAGCAGTTTGATATATTATGTAAACCAAAGACAAATTCACGGAAAGAAAGAAAAGATCCCAAACTTAAGGAAAAATGCACATGAAATCAAATAACACTAAAATCGAAATGGCATATCAGAAAACACAAGTTGCATGAGGTGTAAATTAAACAATATCTTACCATACTCTATGTCCATACCTCGTTAGGTATGATCTAAGAGCTAAATGTACATACATATATATATATGCAAGCCTATCAAGAGAGGAAACGTCTTGCTTCAGTGTGCCCAAAGCCGTGGGGTACAATTGTTGATCGTGCAACGCAGCTTTGAGGTTGGACCAAAACGAGGCGTTTTCACTCTTTATTTACAACTCTTAGGTATGATTTAAAGATTTCAATATAACTGACATTCAGATGAATTGAAGACACGTATAGTCAATGATGTAATCAGCTGCTACTTAAACTCACAGTGGAAAATCTGATCAGAGAGAGAGAGGCCACATAATGATTGAGTTGACAAAAAACAAACAAGATCAGCTACACAGAAGTATCACAAATACAGAGATCACCACAGATGTCAAAACAAGAAGGAAGGTCACATGATGATATTGAACGAGAAAAAGTGTAACATAGTCAATGTAGACAAAATACAACCACAACCCATGCATGAATAAGGAGTGTGAGACATACATGAGAGAGGGAGAGAGAGAGAGAGAGAGAGAGAGAGAGAGAGAGAGAGAGAGAGAGAGAGAGAGAGAGAGAGAGAGAG
>JAUELK010213479.1:3519-20013 GCA_031471215.1 Gastropteron pacificum | reverse complement strand
ATAACACAGAAGCCCTCAGACAGCAAACCGGAACAGAACATATTTCGCTGAAAACAAAAATGCCAAATGGCCAAAAGTGGGCGCGGTTCGCTATGTCATCTCACAGTTTTATTGTTTTGAAATGGTTACTTATTCTAATTTCCCTATTTACAAAAAGGAGACTGAATGAAGAACATTTTGGTGCAGTATTAACAGAGAAGATCTGGCTTTAAGTTCAAAAGTTTGCCTCTTATTTATATAGATAAAGTTCATTATTGCAAAAAGTCGAATTTGCATTCTTTTTAAAAATGTTGCATATTTCCAAAATATTCTTTCAAGTAACTTTAATGATAGAATATAATGACTAAAGAATATGCTGTAAAGCGCTTTGAGCTTGAGCAAGAAAAAGCGGTGTAGAAATCGACTATTATTATTATTACTTTGTTAGGGTTAAAATGTTGGTTTATTTTGTACAAGTTTGTAGTGCACCATAGTGCCGCATGACGTACAGATAATCTCTTACCATTGTAGTAACTATGTTTTGTTTTCTCTCTCAGACTCACATATCTAAACACACAGGACATAAACCAGTGTTGTCTTTGTCTTTATCTTAACCAAGACATACACGGTTCAGTGGTCACTGCCTTGCTACCTGGTTGTTGGGGGTCAGAGAAACTAGCTCATAGGTTGGAGAATACTAGTTGGCGGACTTCAAAGTGACTACATTATGCCCATTTATTTGGGGAGCATTACTATAGCTTACTAGAGAGTGCGTTTCACATCATTTTTCACTCAGTTGTATTGAATATCTCAGAAATCCTCAGTCGTATCACTTTGAAACTTAGCGTGTAGTAGTCTTGAAATGACAAAAACATTTTTCAAAGAGTTACATTGAGCATTCTCAGGCATGGTTTGCTTACCCTACTCTAACATTTTTTTTATCATTTTGTTGGGGTGGGGGTGGGGTTACACTTAACTTAGTATGGGCTAACTTTTGCATTGGGCAGTTAGTGGTATAGGCTCCTAATAATAGACATAGGAAAAATTCAGTTTGACCATAATCTCATTTAGAGTAGAAGACTTTGGCAGTTCACTGACAGATAACAAGAGCAGGACCATTGAATCGTGTATTCTGTAATCATGTTGGATTGCTTTATCATAATACTGCTCGGTCAAACAGATCTCATACAGCTCAGTGCACATGTATTGGTTTGCCTATGAGGATTTGTCTTGACCTGTTTTAGGTTGAGAGGAATACATTGGAACTGTAGGAGGTCAGGCCTAGGCTTGTCCATCCTTGTAGTCATAACGTTAATTGGTGCGAATGCACTAACATTGAAATTCCCTCAAAATTGGTAATTTTTTTAAACAACCGTATTTGCGTACCATTTCTGGAGCAATCCTGGTCAAACATATTGTCAAACAAATTGCTTTTGGGCATAATTCGTTCTCTGAAAGTTTCATCATGTTTGCCCTTTTTGTTTTCAAGATATTTTATTTTCAGAGTAGTCTGTTGTTGTTTTGTACTCAGCCTGTACATGTGCACTGAGCAGTGGAATGGTTGTTGACCTGCCAACGGAGTGGTGAGATGTGACCTCGCTAGACAACGGTCACTTCTTGCCCTCTGGTCACTGGGTACTGGGGCTTTCTCTAGATAACTGTGTCCATTGAGACATACACTTCAACAGGAGTATTCTATTCTCACTGAACCACATTATACATTACAACAGGAGTATTGTAACTCTCTAACATTGATAAAACATATCCCCTGTTGTTTTGGCTCTCACTATTTCAATAAATCAGTTGATTGGTAAATACAGAATTGTTGTTCTGCGTCTGTGCATCAATTTGATCCGTAATCATATTGTTTGACGAAACATATTTTGAACTCTAGTTTCTTAAAGCTACTCTTTTGAATTCTTCACCAAAATTTCATTTTTTTTTATTTCAACCAGGGTCATATGGCGCCTCAAGCCCATTGAAATTGGGATTCAGCACATAACGAATGATCTTCATTATTATTGTATCTTGAGAAAGCCCCTGCTGTCCTACTAGAACTGACATGTGTAACCAGTGAGATAGAGAGGAAACTTACTCCTTTCGGCCATCCTAACCATGTAACCTGCTTCTGACTAACTGGCTGTTTTTGTAGGGGAGATTTCATAACAGAAAATTTGGGTGAAGGACTCCTACACAAGCGTGCAGCAGTCACTTCAGAGATGTGAGTACTTGGTGTGCCTGATTGGACTCTGCTTGGCACTCTGTAGCAGGGAACCCTGGCACAGAGCTTGTGAAGCCAAAACATCTTGAGTTGCCAAACAAGCATTCACATGATTTTTTTGTTTGTTTTGGAATTCCTTGCCTTTTTCTGTTCTTTTCTTCTTTTTTTATGTTTGCCTAAAACAAAGAAGCAAAGAAGAAACCCTCCCTTTTCCCTTAATCATATTATGAGAACTTACTAAGAACTTATGTGGGCTTGTCATGGTTATTACAACTGATTCATTTACATTTGTTCTTCCTTTTCTCTCTTACTGATAGACCTTTGAGTAAGATAGCATAGTGTGTAATAAGAAAACATGAGTAGATTCTTATTTGCCTTTACTCTAATTGCTATGTTAAGTTTACACTAGAAACTGTTGTTTATGTGAATGTCTTATTTTTCTTCATTTGTCCTTTGCCCAGTAGATCTTAGAATTTCTAGAATCTATATGTTTCTTCTTTTTTTTTCACTTTACTTCCTTTACCATACATTTTTCAATTGATTTTGTTTGCTTTTACATGGGAGGAATTGAGAAGAAAATATTAAAAGCTTGTTTTTGGTTTTAACATTTTGCTGAGGTCTGTTTAAAGGAGTCTAAAATATTCTTTGCCATGACTTGTCAGACTGTAATACCAATTTCCATTACATTATGTACAATTATCAACTAAAGCATGTTGTGGTATACCTTCATTTATATGCATGCTTTTGTTTACTCTGTCTTGTTTGCACACATACTCAAAGATTTCTTTATAGACACAACAGCAAATCGTGCTATTTTTTAAATTGTATACTGCGGCTTTGAGGTCGCGCCAAAACAAGGCTTGCCTATTTGTAACTCTTGAGTGAATGTGTTGGGGGCTGTGTGACTTTATCCCAATCCCATACTGATCCTCCATGTGTCGCTTGTTTTATAGCTCCCCCCCCCCGCCTTTCTCAACCCTTATCCCTCAGTTCATCCTTATCCCTCAGTTCATCCTTATCCCTCAGTTCATCCTTTTCTCCAAATTATGTGTCCACACCTTGCCCATCCCTGTCCCCTACCCCATGGTGTAGATAATACATACAAATATATTCTATGTAAGGTACAGCCTACTGTTCAGTTCTTTGTTTCGTGTCAGCTGACAGCACAGCAGACTTTTCAATTGACAATTACAGCTAAGTTTCTATCCAGGCAAGGCAAGAAATAATGTGTCCAACGAAACCCAGGGTGTGGCTGAGATGAGTTCTCTCTCCCCCCCCCCTTTTTTTTTTTTAGAATTAAAGAAAGTAAATGAAGACAAAGGATGTGGTGGGGGTGGGTTTTTTTTAATGTTGTTTTGTTTAATGCATGTAAGATGTTCTTTGAGTCCAAATTTGATTTAAAGTGTACTTTATTAGAGATGCTCAAGACATAGAAAAGGTCAGAGTTGACTGTCCCCTCCTCCCCCCCAGGAGAGAGATCAACGACCAGGTGCGTGCTATGATGGCGGAACTGTTCCCCCAACTTGAGGTGGAACTGGACAACTTCCTCACACATGCTGACCGGCAGGACGGAATGTGAGTGACCACTACATCCTTGGCAGTTTTCTTTTTCACAATCTTTTGGAACGTCTCATAGTGCTGATTTTTTAAAAAGAGAAGTCTAGATCTATAGTTTAGTCAGTAAAAACCATCACTCATCTATATTAATAAATGAGAAGCCGCCGCGGAACTGTAACAAGTATATAACGCATGTTCATAAAAACCACAGAAGTATGGATATAAACAAAAATATCATAACAAATGTTTTATCTCGGACTAGGTTTTAGGCAGTGTTTTTATCTTTTTTTTAATGTTTTTGATTATTTAGCATCATCTCCGCGCACTTCACAAACCGGAAATGGCGACCGTAACGTTGTCCTTCATAGAAATCATGTTCACATCTATGCTTTTACATTCCTTCACCAGGTACTCCATGTACATGTTGGTGCGAATGAGCCAGCATGTGATCAACAACCAGGACATGGGCTCCTACCTGGGCAAAACTTTTGGGAACTGCCTGATCAAGGTCAAGAGGAACTTTGACAGATACATTGTGAGTGGAACAACCTCTTATCTGCACAGGATCTGATGGTCAAGTGGTCAGAGCTTAGACAACTTACTCTGCTCATCAGGATTTTTAGTTGTTGTTGTTGATTGTGTCTTCTGGTGTTTCCATTTTACATGTCATGTCCAAGCACATTGAAGCCATCTGTCAAATCGGTGATGAGAAAAAGGGGGAAACAAGTTTTGCCAACCAGTACTGTATGATGATCAGTCAAATTGAGAGAAAAAAGAATTTGTGCTAACAACCTTTATAATATCCAGTGCTACTTCGTGAATAGTTTTCAGATATAGGGTGCCACAAAACTTTTGTCCCCCTTGGTTGTCTCGACAAAATCGTCACTTTTTCGCAGATTTTCATAAAATGTGCTGTGCATGCCCTAAGGCCAATCTGAATTGCGTTTTAAGCGGACACAACCTATTTTGAAAAAAATGCGAAATCATAAATCGATGGCAAATCTGTTCATCAGGATTTAGTAGACAACTTACTCTGCTCATTAGAATTTAGTAGACAACTTACTCTGTTCATTATGATTTAGTAGACAACTTACTCTGCTCATTAGAATTTAGTAGACAACTTACTCTGTTCATTATGATTTAGTAGACTACTTACTCTGTTCATTAGAATTTAGTAGACAACTTACTCTGTTCATTATGATTTAGTAGACAACTTACTCTGCTCATTAGAATTTAGTAGACAACTTACTCTGTTCATCAGAATTTAGTAGACAACTTACTCTGCTCATTAGAATTTAGTAGACAACTTACTCTACTCATTAGAATTTAGTAGACTACTTACTCTGCTCATCAGAATTTAATAGACAACTTACTCTACTCATCTTTTCTGTATCTGTATGTTTGTGTGTGCAGGAGGCCATGAACCAAGCAGTGAAGGAGACTAAGGTGTCCAAGAAGAACCGCTGTGGAATCATCAGTTTTGTGCACAACTTTGAGGTATTTCATTGTACATCTACTCTTTCAGTGCTATTTCATAGCTAACGTGAAACTTAACATTTGGTGGACTAGGAGTTAATGTGAACATAGCTTTTGTTGTCCTTCTTTCATTTTACCTGAGAATTGTCTTTACACACACTTTTACAAGAGAAACGTTTAAGTAAAAACATATCTGTTCTGTGCCTCCAAGGATTTTGCCAACTTAGCTGAGACGATTTTCCGTGGGTCAGATCGACACGCAGACCTGGACAAAGCTTACACGCGTGTTGTGCGTGTCATTTATGACCAGATTGTGCGAGTGTCACAAGAACACGCCAAGACTCCGAGGGAGGTTGTGCTCATGGGTCAGTGTGTTTGTTGTGTGTGTTGCAGAAATATAAAAGAAAAACTATCTTCTTGTTGTATGTTATTCAAAACTATAAACAGGAAAAATACTTTTATTGTGTGTTTTGCAAAAATATAAAAGAAAAACTATCTTCTTGTTGTATGTTATTCAGAGATATAAAAGGGAAAAACAATCTTCTTGTTGTGTGTTATTCAAAACTATAAAAGGGAAAAACAATCTTCTTGTTGTGTGTTATTCAAAACCATAAAAAGGAAAAACAATCTTCTTGTTGTGTGTTATTCAAGAAATATAAAAGGGAAACCAATCATCTTGTTGTAAGTAGACAAGGACTAAATCTATCTATTGTTATAAAGTTATCTATTGGACATTGGTGAATTTGACGCTGTATGACACTGAGACTAGTTTTATCAAATTAACATGCTGAAAACATGATGAGATTTTTTTTTTAAACTGTGCTCAAACAAAGTAAATGGAAAATGTGATTCCAGTTTGTATCAGTAAAGAATACAATTTGGAAATAAGAGAATGGTTTGAAGATTAAATAATTTTGATGTTAATCAATGCTTATGTGTTTCACAAAGTTTTTCTTTTGCTCTTCTTTTTACAGAGAACTTCCACAGAATGTACTGTGAGTAAAGCTTTCCTGTTTTGTGTTAGTTAGTCTTTTGTTTTCATGAAGTGAGCAGACCAAAACACGAATATGTGCCATGCCATATGATTATTACATATTCTCATTAAAGAAATAAAAAAAATTAAATGGTACAGGTTCTTATACATTTCATATGCTCATTTGTCAAACAATTATCTCGTTGGGTTAACTTGTTTGGCTTCCAAGGGGGCAACCCTGGTTCAAATCTCTGTTGGGTGGATTCTGGGCAAGGGTCATGTGAGCAGTTTACATAAAAGACAGGGTGAGTGAAAAAAACCCTGATATCTTTAAATTGAAATGAACAAATGTAATGAAACTTTGAGATAATGAAGTCGGTCCAAAAGCAATTCGTTTGACATTTGTTTGACCAGGATTGCTCTAGAATTGTGGGAAAAATGTGTATGTTTAAAAACGTTGTTGCATTCGTACCAATCCGCATTATGAATACATGGATGGACCACCCAACCAATGCAAGCTGTTAGAAAGATTTGATTTGATGTCAGTTATTTTGTACTCAGCCTATATATGGCTGTCTTCCAATGAGCTAGACAACTATCTCTTCATGTGACCAACATTCAGCACCATCATGATCATCCATATGTAAACACAACAAAGCAACCAATTTCCTTGTTCTTGTTCATTGTTATAAAGACAAAAGGTATTTCTGTTTAAGTTGTGTTCTATTTTCTTGCTTTACAGTATAGATTGATCAACAAAAGCACTTGATCTGAATCTAGATTTAGATTCTTTATCCGGTAAATATAGAGATTGCTCTATAAATGCTTCCTTCATCATTTCATGCAATGGAAACTTTTAACAAGCTTTTATCCTTAGCGAGTATATCTTATGTGTACACTGTACAAATTTTCCTTTGAAGCAATCTTAAGCGAGTTTATTCTATGTGTACACTGTAAAATGTTTCCTTTGAAGCAATCTTAAGCGAGTTTATCTTATGTGTACACTGTACAATCTTAAGCAAGTTAATCCTATGTGTACACTGTACAATTTTTCCTTTGAAGCAATCTTGAGCCAGTTGAAGAACCCGTGTCTGGAGAACGACCGTAAGGAAGCCAAGCAGAGGTATTTGGACAACGTGAAAGCTTACACCGTCAACCTGCTGGGCAGACCTTTGGAGAAATTACATGTGAGAAGCAATCATCTAGATCTGGATCTGATACGTTGAAGGACCCATTTGGCTCTATAAGCAAAGGGGATATGACGTCAAAATATACTTTTGAAGAAAGAAGCCTTTCGACATTCAGTTTTACAGTTTTAGAGAGAAAAGTTGTTTCCTAGTTTTCCTTTTTTGAATGTATACACAAAGTGACATCATTGATGTGCTGAACTTGTACCCAAATTTCTTATAAATCACGCAATTTATTGTGAGCTTTCCCAAATGGTCTAAGCTGACCCTGCTTAATAAAAGATATTATGTTTATGAAAGCAAATGAAGAAAAAAAAAAGAAAAACAATGGTGGTTTTGCTTGTTGGATGCCAGATATTCTATTAGTCTGAATTTGTTGTATTTGAGGCGTAAGATAAGATTAGATAGATACGGTTAGATAAGATGAGATAAGATGACCTTTATGAATTTGTTTTGAATGTATTTCATAGCATGTGGACACAACAAAATAACATAGACTTAAATAACATGAAGCATTTACACTGGCCCTCCTGCTTACTGTGTCACTCATGATATTCTGACAGCTGTTCTTCAAAGAGGTTGAGTCTCGCATTGCTGCCGGTGTGAAGCCAGAGGAGGTCGGCTTTCAGCTGGCATTCAGCAAACAGGAGCTACGCAAGATCCTCAAGGAGTACCCAGGCAAAGAGGTAGGAAATATATATATATTGTTACGCCTATATTTTCGCATCTTACTGTACATAGAAATGCCACCACTAGAAGAAAGAGACTGAGCACACTTTGTGAGAAAGGGTTTCTTTTGATATGGAGGAGGGAGAGAGGGTGCCTACGTCTGGGGACTCCGTGGGAGATGAGGTTTGTAGAAAGGAAACCCACACAAATAACCACGAAACTGAAAGACATCCTTCCATGTGAGTTACATTACTCAAACAGGAATGGAAGAAGGTACGAAAACTTTATATAATAAACTCACAACTACAAAACAAACAAAGGAAAGTAGCCCACACCAAAATGGCATGACACAGTTGACTTTAACACTTTGTGTAAAATGAACGAAACAGTGTCACAATAGCATAGGACATGTCAATTTTTGAAAAAAAAATGAGAAAGTAGAAATACACGTTTCTGTAAAAAAAATACTATATTACTGAATATTTGTATACATATTTGTATTTGTATGCATGTTTTATGCATATTGATATAATGCCTTGAGCTCATTTTTCTCTCGAGAGAAGATGATGATGATTCTAAATAAATAAGTAAAATAAAGAAAGAATGAATGAAGTAACGAAAGAAAGAAAAAATATGATTTTGGGGATCAATTTCTCACACTGATGTGCTTGTCTTGTCTCAGATAAAGAAAAACTTGGAGCATTTGAACAAGAAAGTGGAGAAACAGCTGTGCGAGGAGGAGAATCTCATACAGGTAACACAGAGACAGTCTCAACTAGTCATAATAACTTCAGAAAGAGTCTCAATTAGCCAAAATAATAACACATTTATATAGCCCCTTTTCTCTTTGAGCTCAAAGCGATTTACAGTATCTCATTACCCCGACAGACCTGTTTCATTCCAAAGCGTGTAGTGCTGCCTGGCCGACGCCCAAACCAACATTCTGACAAGATCTTTCACTCTCTATAGTCGTGCACCCTTTTTACACCTAGGGTACAGTAAGAAATGTGTGACAAATCAAAGTGCTTTTTCCAAGAGTACACCTGGTGGTGGATAAGAAAATACTCTCACTTCCAAATCGAGTCGGCACGGACAAAGGATCGAACCTTGTACCTTTGACTCGAGAGGCCAAAGCTCTGACCGCCAGATCACATAAGTAGAATGGATGTTGACTTTAGTGCAAATATTAGTAGAAGTGCTTTCTGTAGTGTCTTTCCCTTCAAAAATCTAGTCACTTTAGAGCATGAAATACTACTGAGAAAAGCCTGTAGCCTCCTACAAGAGGCATTAAAGAGCTGTGTAGGGCAACCAGCTCTCAACACACAAGGATTAGAAAACAACAACATAGCAGGAAGTAAATGGCAGTGCAAGATGTCTTTTAACATTAGCAATTGACATGAGCTAAGAACTTCTTTTCTTGGAATATCATGTTGACCCTTTAAAAAAAAAGAATCTTCTGTTTACTGCATCGGTTGTTTGTATAGGATTTGAGCTAAGGATTCATTTTGCATGTTACGATCCATTTCTGTAATATATTTCTGTACATGTATGTATGTGTGTTGTCACATGCTTGTGTTTTACTGTAGGCCTACTGTATTCCACAATTATCTACTGTACTTTTAGTGTGTGAATGAGTGACGGACAGTGTCATTGTAGAGCACTCAGAGCCGACTGAGAGATGGGCACTATATAAATAATCTTTATTATTATTATTGTTGTTATTATTATTATTATTATTATTATTATTATTATTATTATTATATTTCCTCTCCTTTTGCTCTGACCTGGCAGGTGGTGTGGCATGAGATGCAGGATGTGTTCATCAACCAGTACAAGTACTACGACGATCTGATGAAGAAATGCTACCCAGACTCCCAAATCTCTCTAGACTTCAGCATGGACAATGTTCTACAGTTCTTCTCTGATATTGCCCAGTCACATTGATTGAGGGACCAGAATGGAAGGGAGGACAGGGTAGCAGTGGCAAGGAGGAAAATGAAAGAAAATGGTGCGCAGTCAGGGGAAGGCTGAAACTGCAAACTGTCTGACAAGATGAGAAGAATGCGCAGCCAGCAAACCATTGAGATTATGAGTATGAATTCCCTTCATTTGATCGTGCAGCGAGGAACGGAGCACCTATGGGAATACCCGGAGTGCAATGATGTTGTTTCTCTGTGAGAAGGTGACGAGAATGGTTGATACAGGATGAGGGGAGCATTCTTTTACTCTCTGACTCTAATTTATTCACCTTAAAACTGATTTACTGACTTAAACCTCTAGATTCCTTGTGGAACAAAGGGCCGCACACATGAAAACTGATTTAGTGATTATAGAGAATGTTATAGCACGATTTTGTTCCCATTGCCCTTGTTGGCAAACTTTTGTGTGAGAGAAAGAGAGAAAGATTTTGTATCTATACATGTGTTTATGATCATGAATCTTGTCACGTGTTTGTATTGCCATGTATCATAAACAATAAATACAAATGGGAAAAAAAAAAAAAAATGTGTGAATGCCGTTCCATATATACATGTAACTAGCATTTGAGCAACAGTAATGTGGCCAAGTCATGTGCTATAATATTATTATGCATTTGCTGCATAAGGTCTACATTGCACCAACTAGTCTACCACTACCAGTGCAGACCGGTCAACCAGGCCACCAATCTGCTTCAGAGATCTGTGGACTCGAATTGTATACTTCAAGTTTCTTTAAATACTTTGTGCTTGATTGATTCAACCAGTTTGATTGATGAGTCATCAATCAGAATGTATGTAAGCAAAGGAGTTTATTGTTGTTATATTGAGTTCAAAGCATCAATTCAAGGGTTTGTGTAATTATAACATATGATAGACTTGTATCTTGTTTGCAGTTTTGAAATAATGAATGTTTGAAAAGCTGCTCAGGTGTTTTAGTAATTTTGAAACTAGGTAGATTTTTGTGTGTTTTTGGAACATGGTGTATCCTGCACCTTTGCATCCAAATTATCATTGTTTTTGTTTCACCCACATGTAGTTCTATTTCTAATCAAAGTGGTCTTGTTTTTTTAGGTGGAACACTTTTACACAGTGTCTTAATGCTCAGTGTCACAATTACATGTTGCCATTTTTGTTCTTCTCACTGTGATGTTGTTATATGACTCACATACTCTAAATGCTTTGCTTGAGAACACATGTATGAGGAATGTCCACAATCTTGCACAAATCCTGTCAATTGGAATGATGGTTCTTAGTTTGTACACTTCTTAATTATTAGTCTTATTTTTTGGGTCTCATAGATTCATTTAAAAAATCTTTATTTTTCATTGACCATGGCCTAGAAGCTTTTTGTTTAAGCTTTCTATGATGCCTTGAATGAGCATGAGCACATTCTTTGTACACTGGAGTCCGCTTAAGAGAAACTCCTTGACACCAGGGGGAAACAAATGGGACCGGACGAAAAGTTTTAATGGAGATTAAACAAGTTTCTCTTGTGTGGACTCCACTGTATGTGTAAAACATTTGTCTCCACCTCAGAAAATGGGCTCTTAGAAGGACCTGGTTCTGAAGTAGAGGTAAAAGATAAATGAGTTGATGGATGTAGTCAGGACTGCATATATTATTATAACAATGATTGCTTCTGCCAATGCATATTAAAGATCATTTGATATGTCAATCAATTCCTTTGCTTATTTTTCCTTTGTGGTGATTTGTCTACACACCGTATTATGGATAACCTGTGTCTTCTCATGGTTTGTTCACAATTTGTTGAATGCAAATCGTAATTGCAAGTAAAATATTAATTTGTGAAGTCAAGACACAATTCCTAGTTGAACTCAAGCAGGTTCTTGAAGTGACAATTTACATAGCAAATATTCAAAATGATCTTTGTTACGTAGATCGAGTTCTTCTAAAGCAGCAATTTCTTAGACACTGACCACTGTATGTAAGACAGATGTCTGGGCTGAACAGTGACTTTGTAATCAATTTACATTCATCGGGTAGACTTTTAATTCACTAGAAGAACAAGACTTTCTCCTCTGCCTCAAAGTCTCAATCTGGCGTCTTAGCTATTGGAACAAAGACTGAACATCATCAAGATAAAGACATCTGCGTGATTCGAATGTACGTATTGTAACGAATACATGTAAAAGTAAAAGTAAAGATGGCATTTATATAGCGCGTTTCCTCCGGATAGCTCAAAGCACTTTACATCTATTACTCCCCCGAAAGGCTACCAACGAATACAACACAATAACACATCACAAACATTGAACACAAGTACAGGTAGCCTGCGAGGCACAGAAACACGGGGTGCGGAAATGATGGTTAAAAAATCTTTCTCGAGGGTTTATGGAACTTGCCCCAGTCGGGGCTCGAACCCGAGGTCGTTGGATCCCAATTCCGGCACGCTACCGACTGAGTAAACCTGCCACAGGCACTAAGTCTTAGAATTAAATTACAGATGAAGCACAAAACACACTCATAAAATTAAAAAAATAATCCTTCAATTCTGAGTTCATGTAGTGGTTACATGTATTTATTTATTTAGTAAGCATGTTGGCTCAAAATTTGCTGAAGTATTGGTTGGTATAGCCTGGCAGTTGGCTGTACAATGTGCCAGATTGGCCTGTGTACGTTGACCCGACGACGTCACGCCCACTGTAGTTCGGGACGACTTTGTTGCCGTAAGCGTTCAGCTGGAAGTTACTGGCGGGTTTCTGCACTGAGCCCTGTTGGCTTACGAAGTCCTGTGGGGACCCCGAGGATTTGGCCGCACCGCCTCCGATGAAGACTGGCTCGTTACTGTTGATGCTGAGAATCGAGAAGATAATGATAATGATGATGACAGTGATGATGATAACAACAATGATGATGACTGAGGGTGACAAGAATGGTGATGATGACGATGACCATGATGATGACACTGAGGATGATGACGACTACGGTGGTGATGATGACTGACGGTGACAAGAACGATGATGAAGGTGACGTGGAGGATGACAACAAGTAGGTTGGTGATAATAATGATGATAATGATAATGACAGCAGTGATTAAGGTAATGATGATGAAGATGATGACTGTGACGACGGTGGTGATGATGATGACAAGAACGATGATGATGCTAACGACGATGAGGATGATGATAACGACGATGATGCAAAGACTTACTCAAAAGGAGGTGGGGCTGGGGCTCTGACGTACAAGTTGTCGTTGTTGAAGGCCGGGTGCACATTGCCCCCTCCCAAACCTCTCAGGGCATTCAGTAGTCCGGAGTGATAGGATGACGTATGCGGGTTACGGACCTGGCTCTGGAAGCCTCCCTGAAAACCGTTGTGTTTGTTGGTGGTGGTGGTGGCGTAGTTGTTGTTGGGGGTACTGGCGTAGTTGTTGTTGGTTCTCTTAGGAGTGGGAATGCTGGAGAAGGCTCCATTGTAGGGATTCTTCTGCTGGAACCCGTTGTTGTAGCCTATAGAGTATAGTGAAAACAATTATATTAGATTTTAATTTATATAGTGCTATTCCCCCCTCTACAAGCTCAAGAACCCCACTACTATTACCCCGACAGACCTGATTCATTCATGCACTGACCACTAGACCACTTGACCATCAGATCACTAGACGACTGATCACTTGACCACCAGATCACTAGACCACTAGACCACTTGACCATCAGATCACTAGACCACTAGATCACTTGACCATCAGATCACTAGATCACTTGACCATCAGATCACTAGATTACTTGACCATCAGATCACTAGATCACTGATCACTTGACCATCAGATCACTAGATCACTTGACCATCAGATCCCTAGATCACTTGACCACCAGATCACTTGAATTATGAAGAGATATGGGGTTGGGGGGTAAAAATAAAGATATTGGAGCCACAGCACTACTTGTTGATCGATTGTAATAAGGCCATCCATCGACTGGTGCCATCACACACGCGATTAAAACAATGACAATATAGCAAAAAGAAAAACAAACACAAAATTCCCCCTATAATTTTCTGGTAACCACAATAGAATAAGGGATTGCACTTGTAGAAAGTCGTTTATTCAACATTAGCCATGACTGCCTCAGGACAGGTACACTGGTGAACTGAACGGACAACGATAGAGGAACAATGCACATTAAGGGGACACTACAATGACAAATGAATAGACAATTAAGTTACAATGGTTATCTATTCATTACACATGGCTGCATTCATACATGGCTCACTGTTGTCTCAAAGACTGCATTGCACATAGCAGTCATCTGATCCGGACGGGGTTTTGTGACTACATTGCACAATTGCATGAACAAGGGGCCAATTTGAAGTACAAGTACATGGTTGCAGAGCTAGGCTGCAATGACTCTGTAGGTATATTAGGCCACTTGAAGAGCGAATAGCTCATACCTTGTGTCTGATCACAACAACAACAACAACAACAATAACGTACAAGCAATCGTGTGGACAACTTACCGTAGCTAGGCTGTCCATACTGGCGACTACCGTAAGCTGCCCCTGTGGTCACGGGCACACGCTTGGCTCCTGTCGGTACGCCTGCACCAACGATGGCCGAAATGAGGTCATACCTCTCAGCCAGCTTGGCCTCGTCCAGTTGGTAGCCATTGCCGGACACTTTGCTGACCAGCACCACAGCGGCCACCACACAAGTGAGCATAATCCAGCTGGGGTTCTTCGATAGAAACATAACATACATGGGTACATTAGTACATTAGTATAGACTGGTTCAGGTCTGAAGGCGACAGGACTGACGCTGGAAGAGGTAGAAGCCGAGGCCCAGAACAGACTGGCATGGAAAGTCTGTGGTAGCCCGATGTGCCTCCAGGCACCGGAAAGTCTAATGTTTGTATCCTATTATTTTATGGGAAATGATAACCATGATTTACTTTGTCACGATTTCCCTACCCACCCATGTGTAAAAAGGGTACTCAGCTATATACAGTACAATACAATGGAAGATGGCGTGTGTGTCTCTTGGTGTGTGTGCTGATCAGATGTATAACCTCATGTGTGATCTAGTGGTCTAGTAGTCAGAGCGTTGGCCTCGCGAGTCAAAGATCCGGGATTCGATCTCCGGCCGTACCGACTTGATTTGGATTTGAGAGTATTTTCTTATCCACCACCAGGTGTACTTTTGGTAAAAGTACTTTGTCACGACTTTCTCAACTCACCCAGGTGTAAAATGGGTACTATAGACAGTGAACGATCTTGTTAGTATGTTGGTAGGAGCGCCGGGCGCCGACCAAGGCAGCGCTACCCGTATGCCTACCTTGAGGTTGAGAAGTCTCTGGGATGCACCAGGTCTGTCAGGGTAATAGTGTCTGTAACAGTAAAGCGCTTTGGGCTTGCCGTAGAGCGGGGGAAAGCGCTTTATAAATGCTATCTATCATTATATTCCAATGTGCCTACTCCAGGGAGAGTAAGATAGCTCTGGAATTAATTTGTTCTGACGGGGTCTTGGTAGATGTGAAACGCTTTGAGCTTGCTATAGAGCGGGATAAAGCACTTGATACATAATTATATGCAGATGATAAAATGCATGTTACAGTGATGGTTCCTTTTTCACATTAATGACTTGATGAGTGTTTGGTTGTAGGCTAAATCCAATGCCTGGTGAATTCTTAAACAAACGACTGAACGTCAGACTTGTCAATGGAAACAAAATTGGTGGTTAGAGTTATTGATCTTGAGCCAGCTAGCAAAACATTATTATCATAGAGTCTATGGAATACATGTACCTGACTCAACCGTCAACTGGTTTAACGTCATTTACCATCATTTTGACCATTTGGCCTTTCCACAACTGGTCACTCAATGCCTGCATGGTACAAGATACGGCCCAGCTTGAGAACTAGCCAGTTGTTGCCAGCCAGCATGACGTCAAATGCATACATCTATAACTTCCTCATCTGCGGTGATTGACTTACCTTGATGATAACAGTTCTCACTCAACTCACTGGGCTCCTCGGGCATGCCCGGGGGGAAGATGCATCAATAATATACAATGCACTATAAATAGGATTTTATTTATGATGCACACAGACTCTAAAATCACAAAGAAATGACACTTAAACTTCCTGTTTGTCAACAGAGACATATGTTTCACTTACCATGTTGATGAGTTGCACTAAATCAATGTGTCACTCAATTTTGGAATGGCTAAGGAGCAAACTGGACAACTGCCTGGATGACAAAACAAAGTCCACACTATGGGAAGAAACCTCGGCCACTGCGGACAAGTTGACCAGTCCACGCGCTTTAAAGAGTACACCACATGATCTCCGGGCCACAGTTTGACCCTAGTGACGTCACTGGACCACCTGTCACTCACTCCAAGGGGCAGGGCCGTCGAGAGTCAGACCGGGCCCCTGGGTAGCCATCAACTCCAGGGCATCTCTTAGTGGAGGAGGGGGGGGGGGGGGGGGGTTGTAA
>JAUELK010213368.1:0-10523 GCA_031471215.1 Gastropteron pacificum | reverse complement strand
GAGGCCACCTCACATTTTCTATGGCGTTTTTCTCTGAAACGGCTTGGAGTAAAGTAACATAATTTCTCTTGCTAATAATAGAAAAAAGTGTCTTCTTTAAGAAGGGACCTCTTGACCTAGCTCTATAGATCTATACGTTGTCAGCTGATACGTTCAGAAGGCCGATTCGATTGAGTCAGAAGCTCTTGTCTTAGGACTTAGGGTGGCCATTATTATCCGTATCATCACTCTAGATCTAGATTTAGAGCAGGCCCTACTGTCGGCAGGGTAAGCCCGCCCCCCACCGACACACATTTTATAGTACTTTTATTTGACATTTGCCTTTTGTACATTGTATTGTAACAGATGGTGTGTGTAACTGTATTTTAATATCCTCTAAGGCATTGCAGACTGAGTCAGTCACATTGCGTGATTGCAAAAGTCCTCAATATATGAGGCTGCCTGCAGTCATAACTGGAAGAAAAAGAAGAAGAAAGCAAAGTTTGGTGTCGGAGGGGTGTCATCTACTATTGTAATTGTTTTCTATAGTCCGTCATCTTGGATGGGCAACAGGGGTAGGTCGAATACGTACTAGAGATCTAGTACTAAGCTCGCAGCGGGCGTTTGGCCTATAGATAGATATAGGAATATAGGTCTAAAAGAAGTCTTCTTCAACCCGGTTTAGAAGGGTCGGGTAGACTGTTCTGAACACACTTGGAGTTGGAGTATATCACTTCCTCTTCCCATGTTTAAAAGAATCCATAAAGACCTATATGAAAAGAACCTTGTGAATGTGTGGGCTAACAAGGCTACCTTGCATTTTATATGATTTTTATGATATTTGACTTATAATGGCGAGTGTCTGTTCTCGAACTGTGATGGCTGTCCAAGTCCCTCTGTCATTCATGCAGGATTCAATCTCCCGTGGCTGTCATCTTTATAGGGCCCTGACCTGATGTAACTCTGGCCTGGTCTTCCTCTTGTTCTCTCTCCATGCCCTGAATCCCATAGCAAGAGCTGTCAGACCATTTAATTCTCCCTTTTCTTTAGCAGTGACCAGCAAATTAAGTCTCCTCTCCTTGATCTTGGATGTTCATTTTGGGAGTCGTTGAGTCTGCCATAGATTTTTGTTGGTAATATTTAGCATCCGTCCAGTTGTTTCTCCAGCCTTGCTGTCAGCGATAGCTCAGAGCGTACTGACTGATCTCCCGAGTGAATTTCTTCTATTAAATATTAAATGTCGTTTTTCAGGAAACAAGACTATATTGGAAAAGTGAAAGAGTTTCACTGGGAGTTGTCACCCACATCAGGGAAAAAGATTTTGGTTGCCTCTGACAAGAATGTCATTGCCTCCATCAATGCTAACGATGGCAGTATTGGTAAGTCAGTCACTCGGATAGAAGCTATTTTTACATCATTGATTGATGTTGGTGTGATTATCATTGATTATGATATTATATACATGAAATGTCATACTAATATTAATATTGAATGCTGAAATAATGCTAGGCTACCATTAGATACTTGTTTAGTATGTATTTTTTTTTTATGAAGAAATAAACTAACTAAAACCCATACACGTTTAAAAGTTTCATTTGTTCAAATTGGTCTCGTAAAAGTGTCTCATTGTTGCAAGCACTATATTCTTATTACAAAATATCATGATTGTCAATTTCATGTTTCTAGTCAAGTATCTGTATTCATGACAATCTTCTTGTTTCACCCATCTCTGTCAATTTAGCCTGGCGGAGAATTTTTGAAGCTTCTCCAAGGGGCCGCATTGACTCTTTCCTGTATCAAGGAAGTGGTGAGTTTATTCCACATTCTGAATTTGGATCTCAAAATATTTTTCTTTTGGCTTTTAACGTGTCACAGTTAGTAAATTGCAAGGCCATATGTCGATTCTAGAAAGGGTACATTTTCATTGAGCACATTGGATAAGATAGGTTCCCGAAAACACTGAAATGCAGACTCTGATCAATTTAAGACTATTAAGTTGAGATTGAAAACTACAGGAATGACAAATAAAAAAAACAGCCAGTTTCCTTCAAAGTTTTGAGAAGTTCATGTATATAAGGGTAGGAGATAGTGATGGGCAATATCAGCAATATCGAATTCAATACGATATCGATATTTTTTCACTTGAAATTCGAAATATAGTGAAATGTCATATGGATATTTGAGAAAATATCGATATATCGGCTGATTTTCACTATTTACTTCAGTATTTATAGGGAGGAAGAGGAAAGTGCATGCGTAGGTAACCCATTTGACAATTTTTCTTGACAAATTCTAAAGTTTTATTCCTGGATGTCTGATCAACCAGTACGAAATTGTCCTGAAAAAATTACATTTTCCCTAAATTGTTACAAATTAAAAAAAATATTGTATTTTCATTAGAAAACAAGGCGATTTTACCAAATATCGAAATATCGATTTTTCTCTCACTGCTTCGATACGATATCGATTTGTGTAATATATCGATTTCAATATGCCCACCACTAGTAGAAGGACACGTTTTATTTTTCATGAAGTGAATACTATTTGCTCGGATGAACTATGTTGAATATAGTGACAACAACATCAAGGTATGTTCATAACTCATCCCCTTCTTGACCATATCTCGGTTACGCTTGGATACACCAATTGGCATTGGCCTAAATGGTCACCCGAGGTTACTGTCTATAACTTTCACTGTATTATATTATGCATTTATGCTAATTCTACTGGAACAAATATTGACCTATACATTAAAAGGAAGAGGAGAAAGTTGAGAATATGTTTGTTGCAAGTTGGTGGGACGACTGGAAGTAGGGAATGAGCTAAGAAGGATTGATTGTTCTCAACTTAAGTTAAGGATTATAAATTGTTGATCGTAAACACAAATCTGATGTCCCACTCAGGTCTTGTGAGCATCCATGCAGGCGGCCATTTTGTCCGCAGTTGGCAAGTGTTGTCAGGAAGCTTGCTGTGGGAGAAGAGCTTACCCTCGGATGAGGACACAAGGTAGGATCCACTTTAGTGTGTGTTGTTTTGAGTTAGTTCTAGCTTAATCGAGATTCATCAGAACCAAGGCACACATTTCGATAAAAAAACCCGAAGAAACCGTGGATCTAGAATCTACATCTATCTAGAAAGGCTTGTCAGGACCAAGAAGTTGTGAACTGTCATAAACAAGATTCTCATCTTTAATCATTTTCGTTTATTTGTCAAAGACGATGACAGTTCACAACTGGACAGAGGAATAGACAATAACATATATTAATAACAAAACGTGAAGAGCCTTATGAAGGCACGGGCTTACATATAATACATACATGTACACATACATTCCTACACAATTTAGGTTCTTCTTCTTCTAGTCCAGCAGCCTTTGAGTGCTTTCTCTTCAGCACAAAGCCACATAGTAGTATTTTGAGGTTTTCCTCAGCTGGTCTGCTGTTGCATATAAAGTTGTGCCTTTGTCAGGGGATGGAGGAATATTTGCTCTCTGAGGTCTTGTAGAGCTGGGCACTGAAGGAGGAGGTGTTAGGTTATGAGCTGATTTGGGTTGTGTTTTTATACCCCTAGTATTACTAGTAACAGAAGTTTGGTCCTTTACTTTATAAGAAATGGGACCTACATATTTTCATCGGACTCCTACTGGACAGGAATGCTTATAGTTATACATTGCTTTCATTATTCATGTTCAGAATTCTGAGTTAAAACAGCAAGATAATAATTTGCTCATTGTGCAGCCCTGTCCTTTGTTTGTAAATCAATTCTCAGCTCCTCATACACTATTCTTCTTGTGTAGAGTGTATTAGTTACTAACATTATGAGATTGTTTATGTGTTTCAGATCTTCTGGATTTTTCCTTACCAAAGGTGGAAAAGGTAATTCGTGATGTTGTTGTTTTTTAATTGTTCTTTATTAACTACTCAAGAGTATGCCGTAATTAATTAGTTCAAAAGAATTTCTTACACACAGCATTTCAAACTAATGTGACATTTAAAAAAATATTAAAAGGAGAGGATTTCACAATACATCTTTTGCTTGTAGTATGACTATTCACTAGGTGAGGTCCAGCCTATAAATACAGACTGAGAATGTGTTATGATTCAATTGTTTACGGATCAGAAATATATATTATAAACACACATGTATACAAACATTTAAAGATCCACCTTATGGCCTGTTTCTTCCCAGATTACATAATTGTGTCTACGTCAAGCACCTTGCACTGTCTACGCCTGCAGGATGGAGTGGAAGAATGGAAGGCTACTCTACCTAGCAGGTAAGATAGTTCTGTCTTGTCCTCCTTTGACATTATATCATGCATTCATAATTCATGTATGGCCCATAGATTGTTCTTTAGTTTATTTGGACCACAGTTTGGCCCAACCCCAGCAGTTAGAAACTAGAAGGATTCCTCAGTGATCTACAGTAATGATAATCATATTGTTCACCATTCAAATACTATGCAAAGTCAATATGGAGGGAGGCTCATTCATCGGTTTTAACTGATTTGTCGGGGGGGGGGGGGGTTATTTGAAAGTATTGCCTCAAATATTACGTCTCTATTTTTTATTAGGTAAAAAGTGGCTTATAGCGTTTTCGGTTGTGGGTGGTTAAAGGTTTTTTTCCCCCCTCCCTGGACATCCCTGAATATGGTGTGGACATTTTCTTGAAAAAACATGTTGTGCTTGTCTTGTTCCTCAGTGACCTGGTGGAGCGCTGGCACCTCCAGCTGACAGGCAATCAGATTGTGGCTGTAGGGGTCAGCCCAGGCCAGAAAGTGACCGCAGCCATTCTGAGCCTGGAGGGTGTGGTCAAACAGCACTCCAATGTACCCGCTCCCTGGATCACCACAGACACCAGGTAATGATTAAAAGTATTTAATAATAGATAGTATTTATATAGCGCTTTTCCCTACTCTACATCAAGCTTAAAGCGCTTTACAGCCTCTATTACCCCTACAGACCTGATGCATTTCAGAGACTTTGGTTTGTGTCCATCGCTCATACCAACATACTTAACTAACAAGATCTTTGACTGTTTATAGTTGGGTACCCATTTTATACCTGGGTAAGGTGAGAAAATTGTGACAAAGTACTTTTTCCAAGAGACCACATGGTGTTGGATAAGAAAATACTCTCAAATCCGAATCAAGTCAGCACAGCTGGTGATCGAAGCCCAGACCTTTGTTCTCCTTGGATACAAGTACAGTAGGGTCTGCTGGAGATTTTTAAAAGTATATCTTGAGGAAGGTTCGTCTTATCATCTATCATATCTTAGAGCAAAAACGTATTTTTCTCTCAGGAGGTTGACATGGCTTTGGAATGAAACAGGTCTGTCAGGGTAATGATGTACTGTAAAGCACTTTGATCTTGCCTGTAGAGGGAGAAAGAGCGTTATATAAATCGTCTATTATTGTTTTTATTCAGGGATGGGGATTTTGCTTACATTTCCACACATGTTGATTTTTTTCTTACAGAAACCAGCCTATTTCATGTATTTTTTAGTGAAAAATAGTTTTTGCAGTATAGTTCATGTAGTCTGTACACAGAAAATGTTTTGATTGGGTAATCATGTGATAAAAGTTGCTGCCTTGTTTTCCCAAGACAGCCCCCATCCATGATTATTATTATTATTGTCATGACAACCGAACTTACCATGTCTCCTCCCTCACACTCCTACGCACCTTTCCAGCTGTGTGGTGTTGGAGGATGGCAAACATTTTGTGTGCTACTCACCCCTCACACAGGCCCTACAGCTGCTCACTGTGGACAATGCCAAGGTCTTCCAGGCCACCTCTCTCAGCGTAAGTAACTACATTTCATGTGGACTTATTTTACACTAGTGGTTAACACATCCTACGAATGGGACAGGGGGAAAGTCCATTTTTAGGAAGAATTAGCTATCGAGTAGAGTAATTCAAGACATTGGTACAAGATTACATGTAGTTATCACTTGAAGAAAGAAAAGGAATTAGTTATCACCTGGAAAAAAGAATCTATATAAATCTGTGTCGGTATATGGGCAACACAGTGTGTTCTATATATAGAGAGAAGGATTGTGTTGTGTGTATTCATATTACCGACGCTATGGGACTGACCCAATTGGCAACAAAGCCAGATTTCATTTCTCCCTCTCTCTGTCTCTGATAGTATGCAGTAGTTGTCATGTGCCCAACAAAATGTAATGATCACCAACCATGGGAAAGGAGGGGGGAGGGGAATATTCTTATCTAGATCTCACAAAGAGTATCTTAGAATGTTCGTTGAACGTTGGGAAGTTTGCTAGTTATTAATATTCTCCCTGCCATCCCTCCTTCCAGGAGCTTGGTTTGCATTCGTTGAACGTGGGAAGTTTGCTAGCTATTACTATTCTCCCTGCCATCCCTCCTTCCAGGAGCTTGGTTTGACCCCAGCGGACTCTGAAGCCCAGATTGAGTCGACTGTCCCCGAGCTGGAGTCTGGCTTGTTGTTCCGATCCAGACAAGACTGCCTGGCCCTGCTCTCTGTGTCCACCCAACACAGCATCTCTGTCAACAAGGCCTTCCAAAAGGTACACACCTCCCCCACAGTTGTCTATTGGTTTATTGAATACATTGCATCACTGGTTACTTACTTATTTATGACTGGACTACAGGACCTTTGACTGGAGAGGACAACTCACTGACCAGTAGACCACCAGATCATAGAATGTCTAGTTGCCACTCTCTCTTCTGGATGGCTGCTTTTCTATCTTCTTTAAATGGTTGCTATTCTATCATTATTCAATTATACAATCATTATCCATTGTATCTTTGTTATCCAAAAAACATCTTATGTTGATAGAGATAAACTTGTTCACAATGTCATGTTGCCACATGTGCCAAGAACTATAACCAGATTGGTGATAAAGTGTTATCGTATTCTATTCCCAGACCTACGCAGCCAAAGTGATGATGCAAGACTCCACCAAGCCTATTGTACTGACTCTCTCACGGTTGAACTCAGAGGTGAGTGGGTTCAGACACAACTGTCGATGTCATTGCCTCAGTGCAAGAATCTGTGGTAACATTTCATCTTCTTCTTACTGTTACATCTGCTTGGACGAAGCCAACTCAGTCTCATGGTCATCTCATAAATTTGTGAGGGCTGCGCGATGGCCGAATAGTTGAAGTTTTTTCGGCTCAAAGTGGGCGACCCGGTTCGAATCTCTCTGGAGGGGGTATTATTTTAGACATGGGCAGTTTTCATGTCTGTCTCCTGTCCTATCGGAAATGGACATTAGAATGTAGGTCCCACCTCTTATACGACCTTAAAAAGTGTGGCTAGGGGTGTACAACTCAAACCACAACAACAATCTACATTTGTTAACATTCACACAATAAAGAATGGTCTGTCATATAAAGAAAAAATAATTGGCAGTCCTGAGTAGACTGCCCTTTTGTCAGTGTAACAATACAGTTTGGTTAAGATTCACAGACGCAAGATGTGTGAATGAGAGTGGTTTAGATCTTTTGCGTTTAATGAAATATTGTTTTGTTTTTTTCAGCTTTATGTAGTTCATGAGTATGTGTCTTTTGTTATTACCAATCATGCACCATTGTTCATCTATTGTTTCTGCTATGTACACCGACATGATTGTCCGGTTTGCGTGGATAAATTAAATTACATCTTATCTTATCTTACACTCAAGAAAACAACAACAGCAACATCTTACACTCAGAAATATTGCTTGTAGAGACAAAATTGTGGTACATATTTGAAATCGTGAATAGTGAGTTTTATGAGTTGAACTTTTGAATGAATATCCATATGTCACCTGCAGAGCCTACAACTGAATGCCCTGGACCTTACGGGTGACGAACCCATCCCAGAGATGTCCATGTCCATCCCATTTGCCCATTACCATGGCAACCCCACTGAGGTAAGAATTTGAGGTTGCATGCATAAGAATGTTAACACTCATCTATTCCTGAGTATATTTGAATTATCATCTTTTCTTTTGAAAGAAAAGCCTTAGTAGATGTTAAAAGTCAAATTGATTTAAACCCTAAATGTTATTCACAAAATGAATTATTGCACACCAAAGTGTAGGTCCTATTGCATTTTTTTTTTTTAAATGGTGTCAAAAAATCAAAGTAGGTTTACATAGAAAGAGAATCTTGATCAAATCTCTATAAAATGCATCATATTCATCTAAACTTTTGATTAAAACAGGAAATGTGATAAGATACACTTTATTGATCCAATCATGGAAATTTGGTTTGAGTAGTTTGTTAGCAATAATACAATATAAACATAGTACAAAAATGTTATGATATCACACATGTTGAATTATATAGTCGTACCCCAATGCAAGACAGTACAATACAAATCATTAATTAATTATTGGACATGATGCTGATCACGAAGATGCGCCATTTTACTGTGTTCCAGATGTTCCCATTCTTCTTTGCTAAGAGGAAGGAATCCAGCGGCCGTCCTGGATGCAAACTGGTCTTTGCCGCGCAGGACTTCTCCCTACACTTTGCTCAGAAGAGTAAGTTCATGTTTCACATTCTTTTTTTATTGTGATCCGCAAAGGAATAAAGAGGCATTTTCAGTCAAAATAAAAAAGCGTATTTTCTATTTGTATTCTTTTGTATACTTTTATTCATCCCTTCTCAGGGAAATTCGTCTTAGTGTTATGAGCTCCGCTTTTTACTGAGCTTTGCCCATATACTTTCTTCTTCTTGTGATCCGCAAAGAATCAAGAGGCATTTCAGGCAAAATAAAAAACAAGTATTTTGTATTAATCTGTTTTGTATATTGTTATTCATCCCTTCTCAGGGAAATTCGGCTTAGTGTTATGAACTCCGCTTTTCACTGAGGCTTTGCCGAGAAGAGTTGAGTTCTCAAAAATGTGTTTTCTGTAATTCCTCTCTCATGGCCCTGTGTTGACAGACCGGCCCTCGTGGAGACGTGAAGAGTCGCTGGCCTACATCCAGTCCGTACAGATGGTGGACCTCCCAGTGTCTGAGAACCAGGCCAAGTTTGAGGATGAATTTGGCACCAAAGAGGGTACGAGATATTTCTCTTGGCTTTTTACAAATATTTTTAAGTTTCTGAGAACTTGGCCAACTTTGACACCAAGGACGGTACGAGATATTTGTTTGTCTTGGCTTTTTACAAATATTTTTAAGTTTCTGAGAACTAGGCCAACTTTGGCACCAAGGAGGGTACAAGATATTTGTCTTGGCTTTTATTTTGAATTTAAAATTCTTTTTAACCGTGTCTGAGAACCAGGGCAAGTTTGAGGAGGAATTTGGCACCTTGGAGGGTACAAGATATTTGTCTTGGCTTTAAAAAAATAATAATATAGCAGCATCTGAGAACCAGGCCAAATTAAAGGACGAATTTGGGAGTTTTTGTATTTGTTGCTGAAATGTTTGACTCTTATGTTTCCTCAGAGGATATTCTGGCTATGTTCATCAAGCGACTCAAAGCCCAGTTCTCACAAATCAAGGTGAGAAAGTGAAACAACATTTTCATATATATTTTTTTTTATTGTATGCATTTGAGTTGATGACAGGGGGATAGTTGTCTGGCATGTGCCGGAAATCCGTTTTTCAAAACTGCTGGCAAAATATTTATGTACTGTTTCGTGTTTGTTTCTTGGTCGATCAGGCGCGGAGAAAAACGGGTTCTTAAGCGGACCGGGTTCTTAGCGGTTATATGAAGGGGCACCATAAAAATGTGCAGGAGTCACTTCTTACAACTCTGAAATAAGATTTGTCTACACACGCTTTCCACCTGATTGGCTGAAAGAAAATGAAAACCAATCAAAGTGATGAAAGACCTCACAAACAAGAACACATGCCCACCCCCACAAGGTTGCGCCATTGTTGCATCGCTCTTCAAGTGGATTGTTTTTATGTGAATTCTAATGACTGACGAGGTCTACACCCTTCAATAATTCTTCTGATTGGCCGAGAGACACCAATCCCATCTGATGACCACTCCAGTCACATTGCATCATTGAGTGAGATTCACCCACTGTGATAAACTGTCCACATGGCATGTCAGCATCCCTTTGATGTGATTCACTTCTACCCTTCCTTCTTGTCTGTTCCATGTTGGTCCCGTGTTAGTGTTAGGGCTTATTTGCATACCATTCAACAGTCTAGTCTTGATCAGGTTTTGTAACTATCAGTGGTTTCTGGTAATTTTTCAATGCATTTTCATGTTAACATGTTGAAGGAGTGTTGGAAAAAATGAACATTTATGCCAAAAACGGGTTCTAAGGTGAACTCGAACGGGTTCTTAGAGTGACATTTTATATAGTAAAAATTCTGTTTCCCCTAAAATGTGGGTTCTTAGGCGGAGACCACTGTCCTAATGACTAACAAAGTTGATCTTATCTTATCCCACTGTACTAATAACTAACAAAGTTGATCTTATCTTATCCCACTGTACTAATGACTAACAAAGTTGATCTTATCTTATCCGTATCCCACTGTCCTAATGACTAACAAAGTTGATCTTATCTTATCCCACTGTCCTAATAACTAACAAAGTTGATCTTATCTT
>JAUELK010213036.1:0-10528 GCA_031471215.1 Gastropteron pacificum | reverse complement strand
TTGTTATGTAGATGTTTGTGATGGTGAATGAGAGGCGATTGCGTGTGACTGAGGCGTGCAAGTTCTTAAAATACAATAGAAAGCGCTTTGGGCCCACTTTGTGGGGATAAAGCGCTATAAAAATGAGGTTATTATTATGTTTATTATCACTGATAGCCACAGCAGCCCATACACCAAACTACACAGCAGTATGTTACCGTATATCAGCCGACAGGCGCTGCTCTTTTAGATACTATGTGTTGGCATCAGAGAAACAAAAGGAAATAGTCAGATACAAGTACACGTTACATTAAGGCACATTTCCATGAGAAGAGGTAGAAATATTATACTGAACATCTTGACCTCAGTTGGACCAAAGGAAGTAAATTTCGAATCTTCGGCTGAATGGATTTTACCAATGACAAAACTCCATACTGAACATTTTGTTACAATAAAGACCCCCGCCCCGATTCGACCAAAACAATACATTTGTACAATGTACGTATTTTGCATTTCCAAGGCCGTCTCATTCTCTCTTTTACATCTACAGCAGTAGAAGAAGAGCCCATGCGTCGTGTTTCTGTTTGTTTTGTTTTCCTTCTGCCTCTGGGTCATGAGCACTTTGTAAGCAGACAATCTGGGTTTGACTTTCTCCAACAATTCTAAAATCGATGTTAAACAAACAAGTTGGGAGACAATCAAGTCAGTCATGTGATTGTGATCAGTCCCACGGCACGCCAGATGTGTTTTGTGCACGGTCAAAAAAAAATAATCGAAATCAACCAGCTGTTGGCTTCTTGTGTCGATCGATGGACTCTTGGGTCGCCCACGGGTGTCTCACACACTGGTATACTTTCAGTGTTGTAGGCCTAGTGTTCAAAGGTGTTCGTATTGGGGGCCAAGCGTTGGCTAACGTCTAAGATGTGATCTAATCCTCACTGATGGACCTGTTTACAACCACCATAAGGACACAACTATACTGGGTATGTAGGTCTTGGTTTATGCTCACATGATTCGCCTGATTGTTAGTATTGATTTAAGTTTAATCCAAGGAGCTCATTGATTGAAATGTCTGTAGTACTCATACTATGAAAACGTGGCATCAAACAGTAGGCTATCAAACTATGTAATATATCGTAGTAAAGGCTGGTGGTTATTGGAGTACCTACAACGTTCTGCCCTTACTACAATTGTTATGTGGGCGTACAATATGCAAGCCTACATCTCATGCTACAAAAGGTAGGCGTGTACAAGTTTAATTTTGAATAGGCTTCCCAGATGGACGGTTGCCAAGATTGGAATTCAGCTAATCGTATCAATATTTATCCATAGTACACGTATTAAGAAGGCTATAAATCTCGACTTGTTCATTACATTGAGCGCACATAAGCTTAAAATATAGTAAAGGGTTAAACAGATGAGTAATGCTCTGATCTCAAACAAGAATCTTGTCAATAAACTGAGTTCAAACAACACAGCATTGTAGTATTATTGACAAACATAAGAAAGAAATGACAGACTGTCGTTGTTATCAATAAACAGTCACACACCATGAAGTAGGCTAATACAATTTACATCTTTTACAACACAGATTTCCGAGTGATGCGTGTACGTGAGCACTAAACAAAGACATGGATTCTGGACAGTGAGTAGACCATACTGTGGGGCTGTTTGTGTGCTCATGTAATGTCAGTGTGTCAGTGAGCATGTGTAAAAAGCTTCTTCTGTAGATGAAGCATACCACATTTCTGTGCATGTACAAACTAGATATCTGGTCTTGTTATGATTGTTTAAAACCCACGACACGGTAGTTTGGATATGTTGGGATAATGGATGACGTAATTTCATGACATGGAGCAATCCTCCCTCTAGTAGAAACCTTTGTACGCTTTGCCTATTAGTACAAGTGATAAGTGGGAGACCATAGACACATGACATTTATTTTGTTGGATTGAGCTGACTGCACTAAAGACTTGGTCCCATTAGATTTGAATTTGAGAGTATAATTCTCTTTTCCACCACCAGATGTACTCATGGAAAAAATATTCATTGTCACACATGTCTCACCGTACCAACTATCTCGTATTAAATAATGAAAAATCTTGTCAGCAGTTCTACGTCAGCAGGGGCGCGTTAGCACAGTAGGTAGAACGGTTAGCCAACACCAAGTTGTCGACCATGGGGTCGCAGGTTCGAGCTCATCCTGTGCCAGCTCAAAGTTGGTGTTCACTTTGAGTTATTTCAGCCCCTGGTCTCTTTCATAGGTGGGACCGAGCACATATTCATCTCGAATAAGGACGATAAACTCGGAGGTCCCGTGTGCACGTTGCGCACGTTAAAGATCCATTGACAGTTTGAAATCGATGAAGAGTAGACCAAAATTAATAAGGTCGCTGTTCGGGCAAAAATTCAAAAGTAGAAAACCCTATAATAACCCACTCGCCCTCCCCCCCACCCCCCCAAAAAAAAGGACCAATATGCGCTGCCCTGTGGCGACTGCGTGTTGGCTTCAGCGAAAAGCGGAGCTCATAACACCGAGGGGATGAAGAAAGTGTTTAGAATACAATACAATACGTTGGTATAGGCGCTGACCAGGCAGCAATACTAATAAATATGCCTCCCATACCAGGAGGTTGAGAATGCTTTCAAATTAATCAATACTGTTGGGGTAAAGATATTCTAGTGTAAAGTGCATTGAACAAGACATAACCGCGGAAAACGTTATTCAAATACACATTTTTATTATGATCATCGAAGAAGTGTGGCTCTCGTAGTTTTGTACACGTTTAACAAAATGACACATTGGCGTGTCGGGTAGTACTTGGATCATTACTCACTCACTGTCCATCTTCTGTAACATTCTAAATTGTTTGACCCCCCAGGATGATGTTCGCTGGCTACCCGCTGGGCAATGTTCTACTCACTCTCATCGTGGTCGCTGGTCTAGTCTTACTGCTCTACTTTCTCTGGACTTGGCCCTGTGGGTGAGTCAAACATTACGTAGGTGACTGGTCTAGTCTTACTGCTCTACTTTCTCTGGACTTGGCCCTGTGGGTGAGTCAAACATTACGTAGGTGACTGATCTAGTCTTACCGGTCTACTTTCTCTGGACTTGACCCTGTGGGTGAGTCAAACATAACGTTTTATGTGGCTGGTCTAGTCTTACTGCTCTACTTTCTCAGGATTTGTGAGTGAGTCAAAAACATTACGTAGGTGACTGGTCTGGTCTTACTGCTCTACTTTCTCTGGACTTGTGAGTGAGTCAAAAACATTACGTATGTGACAGGTCTAGTCTTACTGCTCTACTTTCTCTGGACTTGGCCCTGTGGGTGAGTCAAACATTACGTAGGTGACTGGTCTAGTCTTACTGCTCTACTTTCTCTGGACTTGGCCTTGTAGGTGAGTCAAAAACATGTAGGTGAGTATATTCATCAAATATGATACAGATCTAAGTCTTTGGTCAACGTCATTGATTATTATGTTGTGTACAGTGGTGTTTGTTAGACCAAAAGTACATGTACAATCTAATAGCAGATTACCTGACTAGATTTGCTCCGTTGTAACAGGTGTTTGCTTGCCGAGTCATGGGTGCGCACTGTTTGCTTCTTGCAACTCTATGTTTATATCCCTCTCTTACAGACACACACACACACACACACACAAACACACACACACACACACACACAAACACACACACACACACACACACACACACACACACACACACAGACACACACACACACTCGCTCTCCACTTCTGCTGGATACGCCATTTTTAGTAACTGGGGCCTCTCTGTAACTCTGGTTAAATGAGACTTATACTAACTTATTAGCACAGTAATTGTTAATTTATGTGCATACGTTTACTTGTTAATAGGCATATTAGACATCACAACAGATTATTACCCACACGCATCTCTCTTCTTCTTTTTCTTCTTCTTCCATTTATGACTGCAGTCTCATAATAGAGGACTTTTGCAATCTCGTTTACAAACAACAATTAAACGCTTCAAATGTCCTATTTGACATGTTTGACTAGTTTGTTTTTAATGTCTGCTGTCTTCTTTTTCCTCTTCTTCCAATTATGACTGCAGGCTCATATACAGGACTTTTGCAATCGCGTAATGTGACTCATAATGTGACCCAGTCTGTTATGCCTTTGAGGATAGAAACATGCACACACCAGATGTTATAAAAGCATGTTTTGTATTCATAATTTCTTTTTAAGACTGGTACATGACAATGTTATGTTCATACAACACAGTTTTTTAAATGATAACATAGGTAAGTAAATTTCTAGTGGTTGGCCCTACATTTGCTCATAGTTAGTTCTCAAAGTCACAGAGCTGAGTTTATTCTTGAAGAGGTTGGCATTTGTAGTGTTTTTAAGTTTATTTGGCACACTGTTCCAAAGTCTAATAGCGTAAATGCGTGTTAGTTCTGGATCTTGGTATAAATAATGTCGATCTCTTCGATCTAGCCTATTCCTTTGGAAATTATTGAATTGTGTGTCTTCGGTTGGGATCTCTACATCTCCATAATATCTGGCTTTCTGGATAAATCTTATTTTATTTCTGTCTGTTCCCTCCACCAACGGCGTCCAGCCCAAATCTTTGAGTATGACTGTTGTATTAATATTATGATCATATTGACCGGTGACCCACCCGGCTGCACGGCGTGTAAGACCTAGATCTAGCTCTTACAGTGAAACAGCCCAACAAGAAAGTACAGCTCAATGTACCATATGGCACTTTTGTTATGATTATGTTTTCTGTTGGATTAAGCAGTGAGTAAAAAGAAAAAAGAAGATAACTCAAAAGATTGACAGCTGTAGGCCATATTTGATATCAGCTTAGTATGTTGTACAGACAACAAAACAAAAAAAGTACACCTCTATATCATTTTGATGTACATGTAGAAGATCCATGTTGACGGTTAGATCAAACAGTGAGACAGAAAACAAAAAGAAAAAGTACAGATCTATGCCCTATTTGATACTGTATGTTGTATGTTAGATCTAACAGTGATACAGACAGCATAACAAGAAAGTACAGATCTTCAGTATGTCTTATTTTATACTGTATGTTGTCATGTAGATCTAACAGTGAAACAGACAACAAATCAAGAAAGTACAGCTGTATATCCTATTTGATGTACATGTAAGTGTAAGATACTACAAGTATTACTGTTGTCTGTTAGATCAAACAGTGAAACAGAAAAACAACAACAAGAAAGTACATCTCAATGTCCAATTTGATGTTGTATGTTGTCTGTCAGATCTAACAGTGAGGCAGACAACATATCAGGAAATTACATAATCTACAGTGTGTCTTATTTGATGTTGTATGTTGTCCGTTAGTTCTCAGTGAGACAGAAACAAGTACAACTGTATGTCCTATTTGATGTACATGAAAGCTACTGCTACTGTTGTCCGTTAGATCAAACAGTGAGACAGACAACAAAACGAGAAAGAAGGCACAGTTCTATGACGTAGTATGCTGTCCGTTAGACATAACAAGAAAGTACATACCTACAGTGCTTTAAAAAAAAAAAGAATGCTGTATGTTGTCATATATAGATCTAACAGTGCTATTTGACGTTGTATGTTGTCCGTTAAATATAACAAGAAAGTACTCATCTACAGTGTTTAAAAACACAGTGAGACAGACAAGAAGACGCGGAAGTACAACCCCCTCCTGCCTGAGCAGTCTGTGAAACCTCTCTATGCACTGGAACTGGAGCCTGGGATTGTAGTACTGCAGAGTGAGGATGGAGAGTTCTTCAGGTGTGTGTGTGTGTGTGTGTGTGTGTGTGTGTGTGTGTGTGTGTGCGAGTGCGTGCGTGCGCGTGTGTGTGTGTGTGTGTGTGTGCGTGTGTGTGAATGTCAGTGTATATGTGCGTGTGTGTGTGAGTGTGTGTGTGTGCGTGTGTGTGTGTTAGTTTGTTTGCTAGTGTGTGTGTGTGTGTTGAGTATATGTTTGTGCGGGGGGTGGTGTGGGGGTGGGGGGGGTGGGGAGAGCAGATTCTTCTATTTTTAATGTCTCCCTGTGTATACATGTACCTTATATTCACGGCTGTCGAGGGGAACCAGCTCACAGCCAATAACAGCATGCCCTATGTTCATAGATGAATGCTGGTCACACATTTCTACCTCATGTACTATTCTACTATTATGTTCTATCACGTCACCTCAACTAGATCTATGTGTTTCTCGCTATGACAAGTACCTGTCACCTCCACCATTGTTTGTCCTCATAACTGATACACGTCCGTGTTCCGTCCCCTCGTTGTGTCTGAGCAGAATCCTGCGTGAGTACGACTCGGCCGACAGGCGTGGATACGGAAGTACGTCACTGGACGTGCCAGCACATGCCTCCCCCCAGCCCCAGCACTACTTGCCCAGCTACACACGTGCTCACTTCCAGACCAGGGCCACAGCGCCACCTGGCGGTGACCCAGGCACTGACCTACAACCTTTGACCTCTCCATTCGGAGATGGTGCTCCTTGGGCCCCGATCTCCAACATTGGCAAATCGCCATAGGCTTTGGGTGTCAGTGGCTGTGACAGAGGATGGCATGTGACAGTGGCAGAGAGATGTCTGTGACAGTAACAGATATATGCCAATGACAGCGACAGAGAGATGTCTGTGACACTGACAGGGAGATTCAATGACAGTGACAGGGGATGTCATGTGACAGTGACAGAGAGATTTAATGACAGTGACAGAGAGATTCAATAACAGTGACAGACAGATTCAATACTAGTGACAGGGGATGTCACATGAAAGGGACAGACATTTTACAAACGCCTCATAAACTCACTGACAACACAAATGACACACGAATTCGATTATAGACTTGTCTTTGACTCCCAGATACACCTAAAACGTGAAACACCCGAAGTCCCTCATCATAATATTATTATCTCCTACACTGGGAAGCCATTATTAGGCTAATAAATGTGATTATCACTCCTAGTGCAAACTTTATGATAATGATATAATTGTTTGGGAGAAATGTTATGTGTATTGTGATGTCCTTTGTTTTGTTGTTTACTAACGCCTCAGCGGTGATGAAAGTTGCCTCAAATGTACTTGACCTACTCACTCAAACAAACTGCTGACAAGATTCGTACCGGTACATTCTAGAACGAAACGACGCAGAACACTTGCCCATTGTATGTTATCTCACATAAGTATGATTACTCTAAAAGCTGCTGGCAGCAGCGGTTAAATGGAATGTGGGTGTCAAAACAGATTTCCTGTCGTCAACTCCGTACATAGACACAATGAGATGCAGGAGTCCAAGTACATGTATGAAGTATTCAAACCCAAAACACCCTATACATCCACCCTATCCTCCAGTCGATGACATATCCGGTTGCATAATAACCCCCCCCCCCTCCCAACACACAGCAACCACCGACACTCTCCATATGCAGGCAACTTCCCCCCCCCCCCCACCCCTCCAAACCAAAACCTCCCCATTTCCTCCCAACTTCCTCCACAAACTTACAGAATTATTGCTTTGTGCAACGTTGTCATCAAGGGGGCATAACTCTTTGAATGACCAATGAACATTGTCGTTGTGCTTAAGTCCCTTGGATGCAATATAATGCAAAGCAATAAAGTTCACATCCATATCCAATATTATAAAGTCCATATCGTTGTACTTCTTTACTTACTGATTTGTTTGTTTCAAATCTGTACTAAATCTTTGCCGATGTAATTTTTCATTTTTCTGTGTATGGGCCTTTCATTCAGAGTATTTAAAACATTTCACTGTTGTTGAATATTTACGAGAGCTGCTATAACAGTAGGCACTTAAGTCACCAATAAAACTACAATAGAACATTACTATGATTAGACTCAAAGTCATATAAATTCATTCTAGCAATTCATGTCAGTACGAATCACCGTTTAATTGGATCTGCCTAAAAACAAAGCTATTGTTGAAAGGAGCTAAAGACTCCTACAACGTTTTTTGTTGGTTTAAAAACGTCTCCCAATTTTCATTGTATTCTGCTATCAAACCATTGCTCCTGAAAAAAATCAACTGCACCAATACCGTGAGATACTCAACGATCGTATACAGAAACAGTACAGTTTAAAGTAACATGCCCACATCTTCCACAAGTATATCACGTTATGTCGTCACATCAGTGCTGTTTTGTCCTATCTCTCTCAATACCATTGTATAGTTAGAACAAAATAGCACTGAGGTCGCGATGTGGTCTTGTCACCAGGACGATTGGTTACATATTTACATAATATACAAACGAAAGTACAATATGGCTTCTGATGTATATACATGTTTAATGATTGTTTCTCTATTTTTTCATTCAAGCGAAATAAAGTCCAAAAGCACATTTAAAAGTGAAAAATGCTTTTAGGCGATGGAGCTATCATAGCAAAGGCTTGTGACTACAAAGAAAAGTCACGAGCGAATTATATCAAGTGCTAAGATCACAATCAGCGTGTACATGTCGCCAGCAAGACTTTTCTACATGCTGTTGTCGAGGTAATACAGACGCAAGACGAGGGAAGTAATTGATATGGCAACGATATGGAAATATATGGCACCAGTATAGAAACACAAATGCATATATAGAACTGTATAATATAGTCAAATAGGGAGTCACTTTTTCATTTCATCTATTTCCAACTGCCAGCGGAGATTACATGTGCACGGCAGCGTGCATGACCTCCGAGTTCACAATTTCTTTTTCTTTTCTTTTGAATACAAAACATCTTTAAAATCTTATATATGCCTGCACAGGATCCACGTGACCACCAAGTCAGAACATTGCCACAAGACGGAATTGGACTAGGGATAACTAGTGCGCACACTGTAAACCGAAACTAATGTGATGATATGCACGTCCTCTATTCTCGTTGTTCTGCCTCTTGTTCTCCTCCGTGTTCTGTTCCATGTTCCATTTCCTGTACCAGAGTTCCCTGACTCTTGCAGACGTTCTTGACATTCCTGGGGGAGAAAAACAATGAAACCACTCATTTTATTTGCTAGATGATAGTAAGCAAAGTGGTTTACATTGGAAAAAAAGCATTAAAATAAGCAATGATAAATTTGGACACAAATATGAATTCGCAGTCACAATACATCTTCAACGAGGTATGTTTGATTGACATGACTTTAATCCTAAGCTTGGATGTCACAATCCTCTGATGGCTACCACAACGTACTTCAAACTCAATAATGTACCAACTGACTCAACACTAACAAAATGCAATGACACAAACGAATTGTTTCATCGTTTTATCTGTCCAACCAAAGTAAAGCGTTACTAACAGATACAACAAGAAAAACAAAAAAACACGAATGATGTCTCTCATCCAACCAAACAAAGTATTACTGACAGTTATAGCAACAAAATTAAACACGTTAGTGTTTGTAAACCTTGCTACATTTTTCAGTCAAACCAAAATAAAACACTTAAAAAAAAAAATGTGTTACCCCAAGCCTCCACAGAAGTACGTCTGGGAGTGCTTACCTGGAAAATAAATAGTAACATTTACCCAACAAATATACTGCTTTTCAAAATGGGCGTGAAACAAACAGAGCAATGTGAATATTGTTTGAAAAAAGATTATATAGAACATTTCTTTGCTCAATGTGCACTTGTACAGCCATTGTGGAGAGAAGTTGAAGACACTTTGTCAAGCCTAGTTGGCTCTAAAATAAAACACTTTTGTGCGGCATTTTGTTCCATAAGGAATCTAGAGGCACAATTCAAGTCATAAACAACAACACTGAACACACATTTTGGTGTCTATCTTTTCCTGACTATTATGTCAAGCCACTACTGACAATAACAACAAAACCAAACACATTGGTGTCTACATGAACCCTAAATCTACGTACAGACGGACACTTGGCTATTTTAGCGTAGCCAACATGAGCGCGTCCCGTGTGCACAAACAGCTTATAGTGATACACATGATAATAGGAAAGTGTGAGCAAAGGCCACACGCGTTGGTTTGTAGACCTAGTGTTAAAAACCTTTCTGTTCTGCCTTGGGGACGCGCTCGAGGAGGCTACGCTTTTAGTTTTACAAAGAGGAAGAGGCCAGTGTCCAGTGCCACCGCGTCTGGTGTCTCTACCTGAGTGCTTTCTCAGTCCAGCCAAAGTAGTGTGCCACCGCCAGGGCAGCGCCAACTGCCACCAAGGCTCCCACAGACGTGCCCACAGCCACTGGCAACACATCGTCCTCTGGGGCATCCAGGGAGGGGCTCTGGTTCAAGTCCTTCTCACAGTGGGGGCCTGGGGGTAGGCACACCAGGGCTATCATCATCATCATCATTTTCGTTAACATCATCATCATTGTCGTTAACGTCATCATCATTGTCGTTAACATCATCATCATTGTAGATAACATCATCATCATTGTCGTTAACATCATCATCATTGTCGTTAACATCATCATCATTGTCGTTAACATCATCATCATTGTCGTTATCATCATCATCATCCTCATCATCATCATCATCATCATCATCATCATCATCATCATCATCATCATCATCATCATC
>JAUELK010212933.1:0-10528 GCA_031471215.1 Gastropteron pacificum | reverse complement strand
CACGCTGTTATTTCATTGACTGTAATTGACTCCGGGCCCATCTTTCTTTTCACAATGCACTCTGCTTGGCCCTGGAGGTCTTGATGAGCCTATCGGTTTGTGCTATTGTGACTATTTATGTCACTTTGCACTTCAGGGAGGTAAAAAATGTCGACGTAGTACTACTGTATATAGAGAAAAAGTTGGGAATCAAGTCGACTTAAGCCGAAAGTCGAGTTAAGAGACGTCGAGATATCTGGGTTCTACTGTAAAAGGAAGTTAGATTCGTTTGTTTCAGCCTACTATCGTTTTTTAGCTTCCATTTTGGGATAGATAAGCACTTGTTTTCGATATCCACACCATGAATTTCGTAGAGATTTTTAACGCAAGACATAATATTTGGTTAACGCACACCAGGGCTGTCTGAACCACATGGGACAGACAAGACACTCCGTTTCAACACGACCTGCTTAATAACTAAGCAACGTAATTTCCATTTTGATGCACTTGTATCCCAGATTTTGTTTTTAACTTGTAAAAGAAACCAAAATAGTTATATTCTATTGTTATGTTTGGTTAGGGCACAGGAATTGGTGCATGACCTCAGAATAGGTAAGCGCGACTGTAGTTATTTGGCCGGTTCGACGACCGGAAGTTACCGAGTCGACGATTGAAAAACGGGTTGGCCGGATCTGGACAAAGATGAATAACGATTAAAAACATTGTTTCGTTAAGGTTATCCTCAAAGGAAAATTACAGACTGCAAGATTGCAAAAGTCCTCTGTACATGAGGCTGCAGTCATTAATTGGAAGAAGGTTTAGATTTGTGTTTTTGACATCAATGAAAAGCCAGATAATTTCTCTTTCCATCAACATCCGGTTCATGCAATTTGGTGGGCTTCTTCGCAGAGAATTAGCGATTTTGCTTAGCTGGCCGGGGGGTCCCTAACCCGCTCTATAGATCCTAGATGATCTAGAGCTGGGGTGAGATGTCTCAAAGTGTTGGGTCTTGTCCACAATACAAAATTATAGAAATAGTCAACGTTGGGGGGGGGGGGGACATTACCATCGACTTTTTTAATGTTGTTTCCAGGGGGTTGGTGTGAGATAGTTTTTCTTTTTTTTAGAGGGGCTGGCAATGTGCAATATTAACATATAAGAAACTACAAGCCTTAGCTGCTGCCATCAGATATAAGTCTAGTCTAGTGTTTCTTTTTATTCTGACAACATTTTGAGCTTGTGCATTCGAAAGGTGAAAATGCAAGAACATCTCTAAAAATTACTTCGTTGTTGTTAGTTTTTTTTAAAAGATTATATCCTACTTTCTTTTTAATGTCACATGATATTGACCTTTCCCCTCAGCCTATGGACAAGAGAATTCCCGAAAATCCAAAATATAAACATGTCAAGGCCACAGTGGACACAGGTTAGTAATGGATTACAATTATATGTATGCAAAGTGTCAATGAAGAATGACCATAATGGGATACATGATCACTCTATTTGTATGTTACTACAATGAATTATACTTATGAGTTGGTAGAATCGACCCTCTTATGTCAGGCGACCACTGGTCTTCCTGTCCGGAACCAGGCTAGAGTTAGTTCAGTAGTTGTTTTGTCGCTGTGCTGTTAACATAGCTATGCCATACACCTGGAGTAAATAAATTAATCATGTTAAATTGTATACCATCAGCATTGTGTTATCTTTATACCAAACCTCATTCGGGGTTGGTGCTAAAAAATGCCCTACAGTACTGGTTGCAGAGCTAGGCTAACATTTCTATGCCTTTACTCTTTTTCTAAAGTTATAGATAGTTTGAGTTTTCCACCCCTAGCAACAATTCAAATCATTAAAGTGGTAGGACCTACGTTGTAATGTCCGTCTCTGATAGGATGGGGGTGGACAGTCATGAAAACTGTCCACGCGATCCATGTCCCAAATGCCCCGATGACGTTCGCTCCTGCGTCACCGGCTTGAAGACCAAACTTGTTAACTCGAAGTGTGAACCAATCTGCCATTGCGCAGCCCGTTGTAGAGAAAGAAAGTTAAGACCATTTGTGAAATTTCCTAGTGATATTTGCAAAGACACAAAGCTTCAGAGTATTGCAAAAGTCACTCACTCTCTTTTGTATTCTTGTTTCTCCTGTCCAGGTGCGAGTTTGTCCAAATACATTGAGAAAATGGAGGATCTCAAAAGAAGTGAGTACATACAACAGTGTTAAACTATTTCAATTATCACTAGGATGTTTCAAAGTTTCACTTCGAAACATTGAGATCAATTCAGATCTTTTTTAAGTATCACCCAACCCCTTCAGTTCCTTACAAAAACTAGATAACTATTCGTTGGTTGACCACAGTAGGCCAACAGTATTAAATGTATATCGACTGTCTCAGGTGTAATATCTTTACTCAGTACGCCATCAAACCTAAAGCATGTCCTGAGAAAGCAAGGAATATCATTCGGTTACTCGTTTGAACTATTTTTGATTGTTTATGTATAATCTTTTCCTTTCAACATTTTTTCTGGTGTCAATTAGACAACCATGTTTATAATATATAGGTTAAAAAGACTAAACAACTGCTTAAAATCAACAGTTATCACTGTTCAGTGAATTTATCGATTTTCTGGCCTAGTGTTGAAATGTTTTTCTATTATCTCAAGTCTTCAAATGTTTATCCTGGTAAATTGAAACCCAGCCACACAAATTAAAAAAATTAACCTTATCATAACCCCATCGTCCCCACCAAAAAAGAAAATGGCCGATAGGCGCTGCTCTTGTGGCAATTGCGTGTTGGCTTCAGGCAAATTTCCCTGAGAATGGATGAATAGAGTATACAACATGAATACACTGTGTAATTAAAGGTTTTGTTACTTTTTTATACACTGATATTGTTGATGTTGAATTGGATGTTGTTATTGCTGATATTGTACATGTATTGTTCTTCTTTATCTTTTGATGTTTATATTGGTGTTGTTTGTATACTGTGATTGAACGTATTGTTAGAAGTTTTCGTTGTATTAGCCTGGTGAGTTATAGACACACTCTGTCGCCTATGATTTTGAACACAATATTTTGGAATTATCAAGCGCTCAACGATCGCTGGATTCGAAGAAGAAGAATTAATACTAGTCCAAGTTGTTGGTCTGTGGACTGTTTGGTTGTGTCGCATTTGTTTTTTCTCCAAGATTTTCAAGAACAATGATTTCAGAAAAGGATGTGACATACACTTGGTTCAGTTCTGAATCATGGCTGTAATATTGTAGCACTATGGGCAGTATAAACTCTTGGTGGCATGAACAAAGGGCTATTTATTTTAAGGCCCACCGTTCCAAGGTTGCAGAGCTAGCCTGCCATGGCTCTGTAGGTCTATAAAACCACTTGAAGAGTGAAGAACTTATAAAGTGTGCCCGAAAAAAAAACTGTTCATTATATTTTATCCCTCAACAGTCCATCCCATCCATCCATGTGTGTCATCTCAGAGGTCGACATGAAATGACCTTCCATCCATTCCGGTTCTTTGCCTCCACTGTGCATTCTCTCATTGTACGTCTTGTCCAAGTCTTGATGTCATCCACCCATGTTGCTTGCGTCTTCCTTCTACCCTTCCCTCTAGTACATGTTTGCATATTGATTGGTGCCTAGTTACGTGTCCGAAATTTCTGCCCTGTACAGTCAAATAAGAACAAAAAGTGTCGAAATGCACAGAGTTATTTTTAGAGATTTGTGCTATCATCAGGGACGATAAGACTGGACACTGGACTCTTTCTGTTTGTAAAAAAAAAAGTGTAGCCTTATGAAATAATAATAAATAGATAGATAGCATTTATATAGCGCCTTTCCCCGCTCCACATCAAGCTCAATGCGCTTTACAACACACTATTACCCCGACAGACCTGTCTCATTCCGAAGCCATCCCAACCTCCTAGGAGGCATACTCATACTGGTAGTGCTGCCTGGTCGGCGCCCATACAACATAATAACAATATCTTTCACTGTCTTCAGTCCCGCACCCTTTTTGCGCCAGGGCAAATCTTGTCCCAGAATTGGAACTTGTACTTTATCGCAAGGCTTCCACTTTCTTTATATTCTTGAAAATCTCTTTGAAAAGGCATTCGTGTTTCCAGGTCTTTGAAATGTCTTTGACTTTGAATACAGCTTGGTGAGTGTCTTTGAAAATCTCTTTAAAAACGTTTTTCTTCCCTGTTCGCGGACAATGTTGGCGTGCGCAAAATTGTTTGTCTCAAGAAATTAAGCGGGGTCAGAGCCAATTTTTGCGCCGTCGCCAAATTCGATTCGTATGAAAGTATTAAACTTGTATTAATGCATTGGGTGTATTGTGTCTATAGGGGAAAGTAGTAGTAGTACTAGTGGTAGGGACTGTGGCGTAGGCTTGTTTAGCCTTTTTACGTCCCTTCTTGATTTGACTGATTTTGTTCCAGTCTGTTTTTGCCTAACTTCAAATCATTCATCAAATGATCTGAATAGGTCAAAAAGTATAATCAAAACATACCATTCTAATACTAATAAGATCTGCCTGCCTCTTTTAGGTTTTGTGCCACTCGAACACACTGTTGGCGTGATGACCATCTTTGTACTCTCTCTCTCTCTCTCTCTCTCTCCGTTTATCAAATGACAATGTATGCTGGCTCTGTAAACAACATAATAAGAAATATGTCCATGATGAATTTCATGTTCTCTTCAGATGTACTCATTTTAACAAATTAAGAGAAGATGTGATGCCCGAGCTATGCTCGCTAAAGAATTCTACAAATCACTTAAACTACCTTGGTCACTTGTTATCGTGCCAGGACAAAGCAACCACAACAAAGATAGTAACGTACGTAAGTCTTGCAATGAAGAACATATCCACTGATAGTTAGTTGTGTCTCTGTTTAAACATTTTATACATATATAAACATATCCTTTTCATATTATGTATTGATAATAATTAGGTTCATTCAAAAAACCCTCTTGTACTCTTGTATATATTGAATGAATGTATTACCATTTTGTGCTGAGGAATGGGCCACGGGCCTCAAATCGATAAAAGCATTTCAAATCTCTCTCTTTCACTATCACGATTACAATTGTTGTCAAAATTTCGTGTTTGTTGATAAGTCTTGAATTAAATGTGCGTTGACCCTGCTATCGTCAAAACAAAGGCTCTATTTATGTCGGCTCTCGAGCAGCTATAGTCTTTGTGTGGTGATCGGGTTGTCTGCCCCTGAAGTTGATCGGTTAATCCCCCTGTCCCGGGTGGTTAATCCACCAAGTAATCTATGTAGTATTACTGTAGGCCTTATATTATATAATACGTATACAAATTATGTATATATATTATAGTGTAACACTTCAAGACCCGCGCCGGTACCGGGTACTGTAAGCAAAGATACTACTGTAAGTACCTACACACCGTGTCACCTTTTGGATTACCAATCCGATCGGCTTCAACTTCTTCTACACGTTTCTTTATCAATACGATTGGCACGGCCCGACATGGAATCGATTTAGTTACAGAGAACTACTATGTAATTAAATATCTACTTTTATGATGTCACGTGATCTAGTTGAACTGATCTAAACAAGCCAGCCATTGCCTACGTTCACCTGCATGGCGTTCAGTTAATTTGTTTTTTCTTCACAGAAGACAAGTTGTCAATCGGTTAGACGGTACCCTGCCTTTTCAAGTGGCAACGTCTCCCGAACGGAAATACATAATTTGATCTCTGCATTCTTTGTCGATCGAAGCTATCGAAACCTCTTTATCTAGGTCAATCGTTATGGACGTTTCTAAACAAAACGATACAAGAATGGCAATACACGTGGTGATGTGGCTCCTTTCTAGCTTCAGCTCTTTTCTTACATAATAATAATAATAATAAGAGCATTAATTTTGTAATGCGCTTTCCCTGGATAGCTCAAAGCGCTGCACAAGAGAGATATCTAGAGCTAATCTAAGTAAACAAATAAAAGAGTAAACATTATAATGAATGAATGGTTTAAGGTACCCGCACACGGGGCATGTAGCATACAAAATATCAATGGATTCAAAAGCTTGTATGCAAACATGGTATAAAAAGTGAATAAAAGGCGTTACATTGAGTTACATTTTCAACTGAAATGGACACTGAAAAGATGTGTTTTGAGATTTCTCTTAAAGATGGGAACATTTCCTGAGTGGGTTGTGTCTTATGGCAAAGAGTTCCAGATTTTTGCACCAGAGTAAGAAAATCCTCGACGGCCAAATGTTTTTAGATTTGAGTATTTACCGTACCACACCGCCCCAAGGCCGTGTTCACTGATTATTCATTGCTCTCTTTCTTTCCTTATGCAATTCCAGCTAGTTGTATTATTTCCTCATTCAAGTCAATAATCTCATTAGTGAGTACCGCGCTGTATGCTGGTCGCATGTTCGCATTTCTTGGGGCTTTGGTCAAACAAAGACACTTCTTTCTTGTTTTTAAATTATGTTTTATTTGTGTTATTGTAAAGTCTTCGTCGTTTCGTCTTGGTTTTGTTGGTTCTTGTTGTTGTGGTAGTTTCGATGGGGCACTAGGTTTTAGTTTTGTATTCTTCAAGTGATCTGATATGCCTACAGAGCCATGGCTGTCTAGCTCTGCAACCTGGGACTGGAGGGCCTTAAAACATGCCCCTTGTTCGTGCAAGTTTAAAAAAATGATACTGTCTATAGTGATGCAATATTTAGACATGTATGGTTACAGCCATGGTTCAGAACTGATCCAGATGCATATCACAACATTTTCTGTAACCCTGGCTACCAAGGTACGTGTACAAAAAAAAGATGAAAAGGGCATTTATATAGCGCTTTTCCTCCGGAGAGATCAAAGTGCTTTACATCTTTTACCCCCCACCGCATCCCGGACAGGCTACTAATACCTACAACACATAAAACATCACAAACATTGAACACAAGTACAGGCAGCTTGTGAGGCGCAGAAACATGCCTATAGACGGGTATCCCTTTACACCTGGGTGGGGTGAGGAATTGGTGTTAAAAAAACCCTCTCCCAATGGTTTGCGGAACTCGCCACAGTCGGGGCTCGAACCCGAGGTCGTTGGATCACGAGTCCGGCATACTACCGACTGAGCTAATCCGCCACTAAAGTAGTCTGACACAACAGAGCTGTGTCACGTTTGACGGTAGATCGACAAGCGACCCGTTTTGTGCCAGGCAGGCCGGGCTGCCACAGTCGACCCCACTACTTACCTACTGGCACTACTAACGACTTTCACCGACTCTGTGTGCCTTCGGCCAACTTGCACTGCCGTGGCGACTTCCCGTTGTACATGTACAGTTAGACCGGTGGCACTGTTGGCACAGGGCCCGGGTCTTTTCACTATTCAGGCCTCACGAGGAATGTATCGATTGTAAACACTCCAACATTCAATTCGATTAGAAACGTATGAGTGTTATCGTTTTCGGCCTTTGAAGACAGGGCAACTTACACATAGAATAATAGGTCAAACAGTTCCGCTGGTGCCTCTCCTTAACGAACAAGGGCTTTTAGTCTTGCCTCCAAAAGTATGTCAGTCCTCAGACAGTAGTTTTGGCTTTTGACCAGATGGATATCTAAGGCGTATAAGTCCTTAAGAATATGGGTTATAGATTTCAAACTCAAAATAACAACATGTCTCAAAGAGAAAACAGTTTGATCCGAATTTAAGATCGTCTGATTGTTTGTTCACCTCGAAACTCTACTCTGTTCTGTTTTCTAAGCTCAGTTACGTTCTCAGGAGGCTTGGTGATCAGGAGAGCGACTTTCGCAGTAGAAACTCGGTTGAGAGGATCGTTTACATACTTCTCTACTACTGCATGGACGTATTGTGTAGAAAGTGCCTGTGGAAGGAAATTGTGCTTTCGGAATAATTGTTGTGTTTGATGTTTTCTTGTCTTTCCCAACCCGTGTGTGTGACATGCAACCCGATGTATGACACAGTGTTAAGTTAGTGTCTGTTGTATTCCTTTTAAACCATCATCAATGTGGTCGCTCAGGTGAATCTTCAGTCTTTTTTTTACCTGTTCTGTTAATATTCTTTGCCTACGATTTGTTAGCGCTCATCTCATGATACATCGCAGATATATTGATAGACTGGCATTCTTACATTCAAAGTCTGTTCTATTTCTTCAGGTCTTTAAAAAGGCGAGTTGCGCGGTGGCCACACGGGTTAGCCTGTTTGGTCTAAACAAAATTTAAAAAAAAACAAAAAAACCTGTTTGGTCTCCAAGCGAATCCCGATGAGGTCATCCTGAACATGGGTCGCGTGGCAGTTTTCCTTTCATGGCTCTCCCCCCCCCCCCCCATCCTATCGGAGACGGACGTTGAAACATAGGTCCCACTTCTTATACTATGGTCTAAAAATGTCGCTAGGGGTGTAGTGTAGCCAACGAGAGAGTGATGCTGTACAGTGAGTGAGTGAGTGAGGGAGTGTACAACTCAAAATATAACAAAAGAAGAAGAAGAAAAATAGGACTAAAAACATGGTCAACATAATTTGCTCTATAATAAGTTATCTGAAATGTTAAGGCTCACTTTGATCACACGTGCAATATATTGTTATATGTCTTTCTTCGAGGTGTTTAGTAGTTTCGAACAGTTTTTGGTGTGATTACTTCTTCTTCTTCTTCGTTCTCGATGACAGGTGTAGTTCAAACTCTCAGGTTGGTGCCCTCTATGAAAACAGGTGTGATTACGATATTGTCCCATAGCTGTGTGGAATTCATGAAAGCATCCTCGAAATATGGATACATTTACCAGTGCTTCGGTTGACACCAAGAGAGCGATCCAATAGCAGCTCAGCTCATTTGTTTACCATGATATTACCATGGTAATTCGTCGCACCGTTGGAAAACTATCCTAACTCAAAAAACAACAATTGTTCACGAGAGCGGAAAAACTGTATTGTTTTTTTCACAGCCATGGTGGAAAATTCCATGAATGTTCCTAAAGGAGATGTCCATGTACTGTAAACTTAATTTCCGTTGAAATAGAGGAAACTTCTTACGTTATCATGGGTGGAAGAGTTACGACAATTTTGAAGCTTAAACCATTCCACAAGAAAAGTGTTGTATGACAAGACACAGTTTCCCATCGGTGCGACGAATTGTGGACACCCATAAGTCTACAAGAGAACCAAGGAAACGTGTAGGCTTATACACAAGAGTGGGCCCTTGGGAAGCCTGGCCGACTGATTTGGAAGCGGCCAAAGACATTCAAAGTGAGAGTAGTCTATGCATGAACCATGCCTCGTAAAGGCCCGGGGAGCACGTTCACCTCCACGGTGTTCGGCAAGAAGACCAAGAGGGTGCGCCCCAAGTTGCACAAGCCTGAGAAATACACCATTCAGGAGATTCTTTGGCATTATGGCAAAAGTGAGTGTGATGATGGGAGGGAGGGATGGGACTCGTGGTGGCGCCTGGTTTCTTCCAATTCAGGGATGTAAATCCTTCAGATTTTGTCTGACATTGACAACAGACTTTCTCAGGATTCTCAGAGATCCAGTCTACTCAGAATCAACATCGCTATTTTGTATGGATCTAGATCTAGATTCTATATATAGAAAGACAGAGGTAACCTTTTCTCTCTTTAATTTTACCATCGATGTAACAATTTTATTGGAATCTAGATATCCAAATGTTGATTGATTCTATATTACAGAATAGTAGAATACAGTCAGTACATTTGTATTGTTATTCTGTGTTGTTCTGTTTAGTTTGATGCATTTTGAGACATGGTTTTAATCACAAATTATGAGAAAAATGTCCCCAAAGTGCTGTATAGTGGGCCTTTTCCCCCTCAGAATTGTGTGGGGGAGCATTCTCCCGAGAGCGACCTACTGGCCTGCCTCCGGTTACATTTATTCAGACTTTGTTTTTCTCCTTCCCATCTACAACCCCGCAATATGGAAATGGAACAGAGGGTGTCCCACTCTGGACTCCACAGGGGAGAGTACCCGGTACAGAATGATCTATAGTTTGTGTATGGAGCGCCTAGAGCCCATGTAGTGGGGATGGACGCTATACAAATGACCTTCATCATTATTATTATTATTATTATTATCTGACGACCATATAGGTCTAGTTGATGTGTCGGCCTGTCGTGTCAAATGTCCTAGGTTCGATTCCTTGTCTTGATGTGTAGATTTTATTGAGCTTTTTGATCATTTTCTCACCCCACAAGAGGTGTATTTGTTAATAGAAAAAAGTACGTTGTCTGTTGTTGTTGTTTTTAGACTCCGCCCATGTGTAAGGTGTACACAACTATATAGACAATGAAAGATTCCGTCAGTACACAACTATATAGACAATGAAAGATTCCGTCAGTACACAACTATATAGACAATGAAAGATCCCTTTAGTACACAACTATATAGACAATGAAAGATTCCGTCAGTACACAACTATATAGACAATGAAAGATCCCTTTAGTACACAACTATATAGACAATGAAAGATTCCGTCAGTACACAACTATATAGACAATGAAAGATTCCGTCAGTACACAACTATATAGACAATGAAAGAT
>JAUELK010212711.1:0-10529 GCA_031471215.1 Gastropteron pacificum | reverse complement strand
GTGTGTGTGTGTGAGAGTGTGTATGTGTATGTGTGTGTATATGTGTGTGTGTGTGTGTGTGTATGTGTGTGTGAATTTTGCTTGCTTCAATCAGTCCAAAAATATTCAAACATCGCTTCAGTTCGCGAGAGTTTGTGTTTTGGTGTGGATGTATTCACTATTCACCGGACGACGGGTGGTTTCCTTTAGACAGCTGGATTATGTACAACAAGGAAGGATAAGCACTACTGACTGTTTTCTTACGATCATGATATTCAAACAGATGTAGCGTATGATTTACATCCGTGTCTTATAATGAATGTGGAGGTATCAGTCTTAGATTTCTGCCGGAACAACATAGGCCAAATTAAAGAAGATCAGCCAGAATATTAATACTTCGCTGTTGCGGCCCTTTCTTTAACAAAGAATCGAGTAGCATAATTCAAGCCAGTCTCAGATGTACACCCGTGGCATAGTACTGGTGTGTCAGCGCATAATGACGTCAAGCCCAGTGTGCATCCCAAAGCGGTGCGTGTACAATAGTGTACAGCTCAAAACCTCTGGTTGTCATGACGACAACACACCGTGGAGCGACTAAGAGGAAACACCTGGGGGGCAATGTTCCAGGAGAGAGATTCACCCGTAGGAGCGAAGCAAATGGCTACCAGGAGAAGATGGAGCTGGGCCCTCTCTTTACCTGACCCCCCCCCCCCCCCCTCCCCACACTATTCCACGTTTACCTGGAGGCAGAGAGTTGATGGGTATGTGTGTTACCCCAGCACAGGTAAAAAGACCTGGCAGCAATGGATGGTGCACAGGTGCTTCCATCATCTTGTAAGACTACATCTAGCACACGCAGATCCCCCCCCCCCCCTACACCCCTCCCCTTTCTCATAGAACCTAGATCTAGGCTCTTCCTGAGCTAGGAAGAGTAAGAAAGAGTCTGAGAGGCATCACTTGGCCCACAAATGCCGACTAACGGGGAATACGATCGCTTCTGAAGGTGGCATGGAGAAAGTGATTGAAAGACATGATGGAAGCAACTCGCCAGTTGGGCCTTTGCCAACTCTTAGAGACATACCAAAGGGCAAGCGTGGGCTGTGGAAAACTACACAGGCTTGTGTGTAGGTAGGGGAAACAACCCCAAGATGTTGACACCATTTTCAGCACTAAGTACAGCTCACGTGGCCTGGTGCAAAGTGATAGATGGATCCACCTTGGGGGCTGTAATGGTTTCCTCTTCTCATGTTAAAAGTAAAAGCCCCATAGATCTTGTATCCGAAAAGTGTTCCTCAATTTCGTATTGTATAGTAGACTCAAACGTGTGAATGCAGTGTCCGTACTCAGCTCAAAACATATAAATTCGATTATATGGAACAAAACCCTGATATTGACAACATTCTCAAGAGGATGAACGAAGTACGTAAGAAATGACGAAGAACAACAAAACACGTCATGATTTTAGAAACAGCCCTAAACAAAGAAAGATAACCAGACAAAAAGAAATAGGCCACAACTAACTAGGGTATTAACCCATGAATGAGAGGGCTTATTTCAAGGGAGACAACCAGCAGGAAACCATAACATCCTGGTACTACCCTTGAAGAACTGTTGCTTATGCTAACAACAACAAAGATAAACCACGAAAAGAAATGGTTGTGCGACTTTACAAAATGCCAAGTAAGCTTAGCACTGCCCCCCACCCCCCCACCCCTTTCCCCATTCCACTACCGGTACAACATTTTGTCCTCCATCACGTTAATACATTTGAAACGAACCATGACTTACAACACTTATTTTCATCAGGCTATATTGATCAGGCTATTGAGATTCGTGGCTTAGAATACATTTTGCATACAAACCCCCACAAAACTTGAATACAAGTTTGCTTTAGTGAATGCACTGATTAATGGTTGTTCAGTAACGGCACACATATTGATCGACTGCTTCATTCCAAAGTCCCAGTCCTTCAACAAGTCAATCCATACGGTCTGAATATCATTAATTAGTAAAAAAAATAAAACTGTTGCAAAGCCTCACTGTTCATCTTCTTCTCCATCCATTTCTCAATCTTTGTGTTATCACGCAAACAGTCTTTAAGGCTGAGAAAATGTGTCTGACGAATGACTGACCCAATGGAACACACTAGCAGCTGATGTGTTATGTCCAGACTCGATATAACACACCTCTTAGCAGATTAATAAAGGATTAGCAGATCTGGGCATTGTTGGGTTCAGAGGTCGAAATCATTGAAGCGTGGACATGACTGGGAAAAGACCAAAGACTAAGATAGCCTGGACACGTACTGGTAGCCTGACAAGAATTTTCTCAAAAGAAACCAAGAAACAGTTTTATCTCTTGCTGTGAGTCAGTTTTTCAAGGTAACTGTTTTAAATTTGAGGAAAGAAACCGATTGTTTGCCAGAAATTTAAAAAAGGAGAGTGGAATGCGGAGGAGAGAGAAAAATAGAACGAAAAGTATCTGAAGCACACACAAAAAAAGACACCGAGGCTAATCGAGAGCCATAAAACAGTACAAACTGAACATTTGATATTTCACATTAAGTGTCCTGTAAAACAACAACAACGTAAAGAAAACCAACCCCTAAAACGAAGTACTGTGAACCCGGACAAACTGTACACTGAGATCTACATTCCCGACCCAAACAAGCCTGATAATTTATCAGAATTCCTGCTAAAGCCAGAGAAAGATTCCGCCAAGAGAAGACGCTCTGGTTGCACATGTAGTTCCAAACCATCCTTGGACAACAGCCAAGAATACTGGAGATAGTTCATATTCCCTTTTAACGACACAAGCACATGGAGTTCCTCGGCTCCTCGGAGAATGCAAGGTAAGTTTATAAAGATAAGCAAAACGTAGGCTTATATTTTCGTTCGGAACCGATTTCCCACGAAAACGTATGCGCTGTTAGCTGTTGCCTTAGCCTTACTCCCGGACTATGATAAGTACAGGGAATCCAGCGAATGTCTTTTAGATACAGGAATGGGTAATACGGACATGTTTACTGTGGAGATAACACAAATGGAATACCGAGAAAGAGAGGAGAAATATACGTTTAAAAGGTATTTTGGTACCCGGTACATGACTTGTAACAGTTACATGTTGTTAATAATGCTCGCTCGGAGTGGCCCAACACAGTGCCCACTTTTATCTACATTAGCTGTCTACTCTCAGCTTGATGCGTAAAATGTGTGCACATACGAAATGATGCTACAAAGAAACTAGTTCTATTAATAAGCATATTTAGTTGCCAACGTGACATCGAAGAAAAACCTAGTCAAAGTAACGTTTTCTCTTTGGGTCTACCACAAGCGCCAATTGAAGAAAGCTCATCTTAATGGAAAAACGACATAACAACGACATCAAAAAGACTGGCAAAACTCTGACTTTCATGTTTCCCTCTCCTTGTGTATAGGTATAGCACTACCCTTTAAAAAAATCAAATCGTAAATATTGAAGTAACATCTAAATGTAAGGGGCTGTACTTTACTTGGAATTGCCATGTTTACACGTTCAATTGGATGTCAGAGATTGTTGCCTCACACAAAGCGAACATTTCCAGCTACTTAAAAAAAAAATGAATGCTTTAGTTTCGGGGAAATTTTATTCTTTGGGGGAAATGTCTGTATTGCTGCATGGAACGGTGGGAAATGTGTCTAAACGAAGGAGACCTAATTTTGTCTTGTCGGTACCTCCGTGCCTAGACTTGGTTGATCTAAGTCGTAAGAGTCCTGTGCCCCTTGCACGGAAACACCATCTACCTGTGCTGGGGTGTGCAGGGTGAATACTCCCCCCTGACTCTACTCCTCCAGATGTGCTCACCAAGCTAACTGTGTGCCAACACTGGGAGTTATGCGCGTGCACAGCAGCAAATGAGGGGGCGGGTAGGCTACAGGTAAATGTGACCCTCTTCTTATCTACCCGGCTGTGCCAGGAATGAACTTGAAGAAGATGAGCAAGAGGGTAAGCCAAAGGAGGCCTTCCATAGACTAAGATTTTCTCAAAGCTCTTGTGTTAAATCTTCCAAGACTAGTTCGACTTCGTACTCTAGCTACATGCTTTGTATTGTATTGTATTGTATTGTATTGTATTGTATTGTATTGTATTGTATTGGATTGTATTGTTTGTATTGTATTGTATTGTATTGTATTGTATTGTATTATACACACTCAAGTTTTGAAATATCTAACTAGAAGTGCAATATGCCTTTCTCACTAGCTACAGACTTTGAGAAACTCACTTTGGCGTTGAGATCTTCAGCTGGGAGGTGAGCATGAGCTTGACCCCCAGACTTTAACCGCCCGTGGTAGAGTTTGATTTTCCAAACGAGATACGTTATGAGTAATATGAGTCCAATGGTAGCGATGTGTTGTAACAAACACATTTTGAACTGCCACCACCATTCGGTGCATGCAAGAACATGATCCATCAGCTTCAAAGAATCCCCTTAATTGTGCAGGTCTTGCTTTAATCTGCTAGTCACACACCTATGTAAGATCCAAGTTTCTTGTTGTAATGTATGTAGCAAGTGGAGGGAATAAATAGATAACACAAGCTATCTGGGATTTAAATGATTGATGCATATTGCCAAAATTGCCTCATTTTGTCATTGTGGCTTTGATACATTACTTATTTAAAGTTAAAGAATGTGACTTTCCAGACAAAAGGGGAAAATAATATAAGATCAAAGAAGAGATCTGTTTGTCTGTTGCTCTGTTTATTGTTCTGCAGAGGCATTATAATTGTATAGCTAACTAGCGTTTCCCTGTTCTACGAACAGCTGTTTTCTTGCTAATTCTAGAACACCTCTCCTCTCACCACCCCACCACCCTCCAACCACCTTTCCACTCTCAAATGCAACTACCCTCACCCATTGTTTCCTGCATTTTTGTGTATTTATGCTTGTTTACTTACAACGATTGAGATACTCAAATGATACTACTATACTAATAATGTCATCCACATCGATGCTTTTACCCTTACTCCGAATGTTTCATGTTCAAATTGCAGTAGAAAATGAGAAATCCAATCAAATAAGCAGAGCCTTACAGTGTCTCTTCTTTTCCTTTTGTAAAGCATCAAAACCATGATAGAATATCACATTTTCTGCCACATTTTAACACCCAATGCCATTGTGTTACATCATCATCGAACACTCAAAAGATTAGAAACATAAAAAAAAACAACCTTACATGTAGATCTAGATCTATGTCTAGTGGCTAAGTCTATGACGCATAGTATTTAGTATTTACTTTTTAAAGTCTTCAATAACCTTTCCAACCACCCATGGCGGACATCCACATAGAAGTAAGAAGGTATGAACTAACACATGACTGTCTTGTTGTCTGGTATTCCTAGTGGGATACTTCTACAAATGTTACATTGTGGAGAAACAAAGGAAATGGAAGAGGCAGAAATCATAGAAAAGGGAAAGAAGGAGAAGACCAAAAGCAAGATCAAGAACAAGAATCATAAGTAAGCACACTAAGAACAAATGGTAGCATATCCAATGTCACCTAGATCTAGATCTAGATACTGTCACTCTTTATCTTTAACGGTCGCGCAATAAAAGTTATAACAATACATACATTGTCTCTGGATCTAGATCTGGTATCGGATCCGCTCTAAGAAGTCTCTTTTACGTGAAAGATATAGAATCTAAGCCTAGCTGTGTAAATCGAAACGCCTAGTGTTCTTCGCATAAATAATATAATATAAAATACACTTTGGAAGTGAGTAAAGATAAAACATTAGAGTACTCACGGAGAGGGTGTCTAGATGGGTCCCTTTCAGATGTTTACTCGCCTAGACAAGTCTGTCCCGTCCGGCTTTGCTGATGAGTGCTGGCAAGCTGAGTGAACGCTCACCTTTACCTCGCTACAAGATACCATCCCAGCTCGCCGTGACGTCACACAGCGCGCGTTCCATATCAGGTTTTTGCACTTTGCGTGTGCGTGCGTCGCGGAGAGCCGGCAGGGCCCCGCCGTCTCGCTTCTCCAGGGTGAGCATCAGGGTACCACTAGCCTACCTCTAGGTAGAGAGTGAGTCAGTTTGGTGTTTTAGCTCACACTCTATGTAGTTCTAGTAGTCGTAAATCTAGTGCCAAAACATACTCAAAGATCCTTCGTACGTCAGTCGTTGGTAACTTGGTAACAGTCCTCCTCCATCTCCTCCACCTCCACATCCACCTCCACATCCACCTCCTCCTCCTCCTCCTCCTCCTCCTCCTCCTCCTCCTCCTCCTCCTCCTCCTCCTCAAAACTGTTAGATACATGAATCCAGTACACTGCACTAGCAACGACCAAAATGTCGTTTTTGTCTGTCTTTGGTTGGTCAACCAGGGTAAAGCATGATGAATACATCAATCCAATGTCAACAGTGTTTATAATAGTCCGGAGTCTTTCTTTCTTTCTTTCTTTCTTTCTTTCTTTCTTTCTTTCTTTCTTTCTTTCTTTCCCCTTCTCTCTTTAGTTATTCGGAATAAAGAATATCAGAATCATTATCCCAAATGCCAGCAACGTTCAGGGCCTTCTCTGTCTTTTGTTGGTCCTTCGGAGTAAAAAGTGACACTACCAGTCTAGTACCAAAATGCTCACGATCTCAAGTCCACTTCGTGTACTGTACCAAAATGGATGCGGTTTTCACCAAAGTTCCTCTTTCGTTCCGCTTTGTGTAATGAGAAAACATTTTATAACAATATGTAAACAATGTAATATTGTCTGAATGTTCCCAGTCCAACTTTTTAAAATCTGCGAAATATGATCATTTTCCGTCTATCAGTTTGTCGTCTATCTCTATACATAGATGTAGATCCTTTTTTTTCAGGTCCAGTGATAACTAATTCTTTTCTTTTTTTGTCAAGTGACAACTATGTGTAATCTGGTACCAATATCTTGAATTACTTTAAAAGGCTCTACCCAGTAGCTCATTCTTTCTAATTGACTTCTCCCTGTCCCATGCATAGAATGGGTTTACCACTAGTATTAAATAATAACTCTAGTGATAAAAAATGTCAATGTTCTAGGGTATGTCTGTCTTTTGTTGTTGGTCACTCGAGATAAAGAATGCTAAATCATGAATTTAGTGCTATGAGCGTCCAAGGTCCAATTCTTTGCTTTTGTTGGTCACTCAATAATATAAGACTTCTGCCTCCAGGGCCGACATGTGTATCGTCCTCCGTGTCATTATTTTGTTAGTTATTCCAGATGAAGAGTGTTAGAATCATCATAGTCCCGGTGCCAACACTGTTCAAGGTCTTCTATGTCTTTCTTTTGTTGGTCACTAGGCTAGGAATGAAGAGTATAACTAGGTCCAGGTGTCGGCATTTCTTTCATCCCTCTGGTTTATGGTCTTGTACCCTCCCTTGCTAGGCTTTGTCATTGTTTTTGTTGCGATCAGGCACAAGTTATGAGTTATTGATAGACCAAAAGAGCAATGGCAGTCTAACTCGGCAACCTGGGACTGGAGGGCCTTCAAATTGGCCCTTTGTTTATGCAATTTCGCAATTCTGTCACAATACCCATCCGGGCCAAGGCTTTGTCAAATGTAGCTTTCCATTCATATGTTTACCCTAAGCTGTAAGTTCGCCACAATATTAAACGGTCAACACTAGATGTTTTAAGTCTAACAATCACAGTCACTACCCCATTCGTTGACTACTTAAAAAAAATTTATTGTTCCTTTATTTATCTATTTATTTTATGTTTTTTTTGTTTTGTTTTTTTCTTTAAAAAGTTAACGGTATGGTTAAAGACATTCTTGACACATGAAACAGAGAGATGATTGTCTCAGCGTGTAGATTTGATTTGGAATCAAGATTATTTCGCATCTCACACCAGGTGAACTCACAAAAAAAGTTTCTATTTAAGCCAATTAAACTCATCTCATTGGGTGAAAAGAGCATGTCAGTGAAATGAAGCGAACGAAACAAAGCAGGGGAAACAGAGAAGTCGAACAAACAAACAAATTAAGAGTTAAAACATATAATATACTTCATCGAAACAAAGCCCAAACGACCAATGGACAAATTTGATAATAATGCCAGAGATGCATTCGCATTATATAGTATTTAATTCTTGCGTAATCAGAAGGACAAAAAAATACCTTTTCTTGGGATCTTGATCTATATGACTGTGGGCACTAACTTCAAGACCTTTTAGCGGATTTGTATTGTAAAGTATGGTTTTATTGTAAAGTCCAACAGTTCACTTGCATCTCAAAATGGAACCCTATGAATCTCATATGGCATGAGTTTGGCAAACTAGACAGCTTTGCTCCAAACCAGATACATATCTTTGAAGCTTTCTCTTAAATCAAAGCAGCAGGCAGCATGCAAACGAGAACATTTTGTTCCCTCATTTTTATTTCTTTTACTTCTCTTGACTTCTCGTGTTTCTTATTTCCGAGGGCTTCCAAACTCTGTACCTGCACAGATTCTTTTCTATTTATTTATAAAAAATCTACCTTCGCTTTGCAAGGCTTTGTGGATGTATCACATACCATTAGGTCTGGTTGGCTTCCAATGTCAACGTTAGTGAATAACGTACACGCTAATGGATTTCAAACAAATAGTGATATTTCTAAAATTCGTATTTAGTGTATGATGTATAGTAATAGGCTACCAAGTTTTATTACTAAATATTACTCATGAAATTGAGCATGCAAAACAGATATATGGGGAAAGGGCACTACAATGAAAGTTTTGCTCATCTGGAAGGTCAAGAACTTAAACGATCGCATGGAAGAGTTTTCATTGAGGGATCCACGAAGGTTAATTTGTGTATCTTGTTTTTCTTTCTGTAAGGCTTTGAGATAACAACAGTTTGAAGCAAACACACTAAGCAATTGCCTCTATCATGTTATTATAATATGTGGAGCGCTCAGGGGTGGAAGGGGGCAGGAGATCGACAGTTTGTGATGGCAATGGCTTTCTTAACACGGAAACCGCCCCCATCCGAAAACATTCCGAATAAGCCGTCCTAAAGCTCTCATCTCACCCTGAACATGTTTTCACCAAACCTCACTAGGCCTACCCCCGCTCTTCTACGTTCGTATCCCCTTCCTTCCCCTACCTTCGTTCTCTCCTAGGCTAATCTTCTCTCCATCGTAACCTAGGCCCCCTAGTCTCGGGGAAGCGAGGAAGCCAGAGCGGATTTTCACTTCTCTCCCCTTGTGTGTGCGAGGCGGCGCGTGCCTGTGCCCGAATATGGTCAAAGAGTCGGCAGGTCTGTCTCAGTGAGCAGCTTCCACTCACCTGAAGGTGTACACGAGGCGTGCTGAGCACCTCTACAGCCAGCGTGCCCGACCTATGCCTGCCGGGCTGCACATAGAGAAGCCAACTTTTAAACCCACGTCTTACTTGCATGCCAAACAAATTGGCATCGTTCTCAGAAAATGTTTCATGTTCATGATTACAAGTTCAAGACACTTTCTCTCTTGTATTATAGACATCGTGTAGATCTATTTTGTGAGCTTCAAAACGCCTTTTGATTTCCCTATTGATACAGGCAGGCAGTATTGGTGTCATCGTACCAACATTTTTTATTACAAAAAATATTCCCCCATACAAATTGTATGCGATTTTCATAAACACCCACTGGACAATCAATAGCAAAGCTATATGCGAGTATAAGACTAAGACAATACGCAGTTATTGAGTAAACTTGTTTCAAACCTGTGCATGTGCAATGATGGATTTATGACGCAAATTGGCGTTAGATCTATACGATATACAAGAGTGCGCGGATGTATTTGGCCTGTTTCCTTTCCCATCGTCTGGTAAACATTCTCGCATCATTCACTCCCCCTCATCCCCGCATCACGAAAAGGCGTAAAGAGGCGTCATGAGCGATCCACAGACTGTTTCGTGGAAACAAGCTGATTCCCTTTCTACCCCACCCACCCCCTCATCTGAGCACCCAACCTTCCTTACCCTATTCACCTGTATAAGCCAGCACTATAACCTTTTCCCACCAGTCCTCATCTCTCCCACACCCCAACCCCCACCACAGAGGTAGTAAGTAATCGTCACGCACACACAAACACATACACACACACACACAAACAAACACACACACAAACACACACACACATACACGCACACACACACACCTACATACTCACGTGCAAGCAGTTTCCAGCTATTGTTACGGGGGATCTGACCTCTACCTCTATCTACATCTACCTTGAGCACAATAGGAGAGCAGTCTTTCATCATCAATCTACTGACGTCTGGAGGTACACGACACAGACAGACAACCAGACCCGACTGACAGACAACACGACTGACAGACAGCCCGACTGACAGACAACCAGACTGACAGACAACACGATTGACAGACATACTGATGAACAGATAGAAAGACAATGAGCAAAGCGATACGTTCATTCATCCATCCATCCGCCCGTCCACCTGTCTGCACGTCCGTCTATCCATCCTTCCCTCCCTCCATCCCCCCATCCCCCCATCCATCCATCCATCCATCCATCCATCCGCCTGACCATCCATCCACCCATTAATCCATCCATCC
>JAUELK010212600.1:0-10530 GCA_031471215.1 Gastropteron pacificum | reverse complement strand
ATGTGTGTGTTTGTGTGTGTGTACATATACATATGTGTGTTTGTGTGTGTGTACATATACATATGTGTGTGTGTGTGTGTGTTTATGTGAGTGCGTGTGTGAGTTTGTGTGTGTGTATTGTGTTTATGAGTCTGCTGAGGGCATGCGAGCGAGCGTTTGTGCGCGTGAGAGTGTGTCTGACTGTGAGTGGGTGCAATGAGGTTTGTATAGAGATGATGGGAGAAGGTAAAACTGGGCCTAGGTCATAGCGGGTAAGGAGATAGATGAGGGAAATACATTACAAAGAAAGGGTGGTTTGAGGAGGGAGGGAGAGGGAGAGAGAGAGAGAGAGAGAGAGAGGGGGAGAGAGAGAGAGAGAGAGAGAAAGAGAGAGACAGACATAGAGAAATACATAGAGAGAGAGACAGAGAGAGAGAGAGAAGGGGATGAATGTGAGAGATTAAGAGCCGGGGTACATTGACTAGGTAGAGATTAAACGATTTTACTTGGCAGAGTCGTTGTGCAATGCATGCTTTTGTTTATATACAAAATTATGCATAAATCACTAAAGCACCTGCTTAAAATACAGCCTGACGTTCTGATAGAGAGGACCACGTGTTCTTAATACACACTCTTTTCTTAATTGCTGCATTATTTGCTGTTTTATTTAAAGTACGATGCGGCCAATGAACATGTCTACCTTGATGAACCGAAGGGGGGTTCGCGGGTGACTGGTGATATATTGTGCGAAGAGGCTCGATTAATCAAATTATTAGCGCTGTCTGAAGTTTGGAGGCCTTGGAAATTGTTGATGTTTGCTCTATATCCTTTACACAGAGAGCAGACAATAAGCGGGGAAAATATTGGGCAGGGTAGATCAACACCAGCTGTGCTACATGAACTGTATCTCTATTGGGAAATTGGCTTGGGATATTATTATAGAAAGAAACGCGCTGTGGAAAACGAATTAACGTAAATTGTAAACAAAAGACGGCGTAGTGCATGTGTGGGTGTGTACGACAACAACAATAAAAGAAAGAAAAAAGTGTGAACTGAGAAAGAACTTAATGATTTGTCGTTTACGATGCCAGTGTTAACGCTTGCATGGATTGTAAAAATGAACTGAGCCAGTGTTAACCATGGATTGTAAAAATGAGCTGAATCTGAAAATACTAGATTATCTACTGTCAGTCATACGTATCTTTCAAGAATCAACACAGCGCTTTCTCGTAAAATTCTACACCTACACCTACAGGCGAGGCTCGCTACATCCTGCCGGTATTCCAAGGTATTCTGATTTATAATTCTAACCCCGGCAACTGTCATCTGAGTGACCAGTCGGCAAAACATAATACAGTCAACAATGCGAATGCATCATAGATGGTAAATAGTGCATCTACTACAAGCAATCTAGAGAGGCATAAGGCAAGTCACATCTATGGCGAGCATGCAGTCTACAATCCGTGGTAGCACTTACACTACACTTTCAACAGATATATGAGCAGACAGATGGATGCGTTTGTCTTGTCTGAGAAGGTTGAACAACACAAGTCGTGCATGATGTCCAGGGAAGTGTGACAAATATTATATTGTATACGCCTACAGTCTAGAATCCCTGTGAAGAGAGTGGGGTACAGCGCGAATTGATGTATCAAATCCAACGGTAAGCATACTGATACAACTATTTCGTGTTTGTCTGAGAAGGTTGCACAACACAAGTCGTACAATGACAGGTGTGGTGATGTTGTTCACACCTACACCCACAGGCTACATCCAACCCTGACCGGGGGGGGGGGGGGGGGCCTGGTGACTGTACAGCGTTTTAAGCTTGCTGAAGAGTGGGGTAAAGCGTTTAATATACATGAATACTATATAATCTACTATGTATAAAATCCAATGGTGGCCCAACGTTTTCGTATTTTCGTGAAAATTGTTGAAAGACAGAAGTTTGTTGTTCACACCTACCTGTCTATAAGACCCGCTTCATTATCGAGAGGTTATGTACGTGACCACGTGCAGGTGTTCCAATTACTGACGTCACGGTAGGTGTGACCAATGCCCAGACACAATTGCAAGCATACTGTCTGGAACTTCAATTTGAACTATAAATAATGTATGTATCAATTGGATAATATTATTCATTGATTTGATGTTAGCCTGAAAAGGTTCAATAACCTAAGTCGTACGTGATTTTGTTCACCCGTAGTAGGAAATCACCGATGACATCATGACATGATTACAAACATACTGTCTGGAAGACAACGAAAAAGATGGAGAGAGGGATGAAGTGGCGGAGAGATACAAACATTGGAAGCTCGGGACATATTTAGCTCAGGGTTCTAATTTGAGATGAGTTAGGGTTATTTTTAATAATTAATTTCCTTTTTTTGCAAACTACACATGTATATTATGTGTTTTGCGTGTACTTTCTAGAAAATATTTATCGGTGAGAGTGGCGGTACGCTTCAAAGCATTATAGATCTATACAAACAAAAAACATGTTATATTCTTGCACAAGAATCTTGCTCCAAAAGTGATCATAACGACAGCGTTGTAAAATGTCGAAATCGTGACCGAAAGAAACTCTACAGCAACATAATCTGTAACCACATTTAAGCGATTTTTAAAATAATAAAATAAATATCACTCATATAGTGGCGACAACAGGCTGGTAACATAAAACATTGACTAGATAAGATGCCCCCAGAGCACGCAACGACTGAACAAAGAGCACCAGACAAAAGCGAGTAGACTACATGTACAATAGTAACTCGTAACAACGGTTCTATTACAGTCTCACTAAGACCAGAGAGATTATAGCTTTTCTAGTAGTTCTGGCGTCTGTGCTAAGACTGCTCACACGGTATTATTGGGAGTAGAGATGATACCTGCTAGACTTAGTTAACATCGACGTCTAGACTGCCATGGCGGCATGTCACAGCGAGAGGCACTCCTCACACATTGGCTCTACCCTGCATTGGCACTGGTGCCATCGGCAGACCTGGGCGAAGCGAAAATCTCTGTCAATCAAAATTGTCGATATGATGAGACTACGAAAATAATCTCTACGATTCAACATTGACGTGACAGCGAAAAAAAACATGTACGACAGGGACAGCCATCTGATTCCTCCAGCCATTTCACTATTATTATAACCAAGGCAAAAATGTCAAGAGCGATCGTAGACCTTGGTTTCTTAATAATAAACTCTTCGCTTCACAACATCGGCATTCACCATCAACAACTCCAATAAATAATATCAACAGCAGTAATTGCTATATAACGCATTGCCCCACTGAAAGCAAACTCAATACGCTGTATACACCGTGCTATAACACCAACAACAACAAAGAACGAGTAGAGAAAGACCCTGATGGCTACATGTTGTGTTGACAGAAAGAGTAACAGATTAATTAAAGACAGACAGAACAACAATGGAGGGACACGGTATAATTCATGATCATAATTTCATTTTGTGAATAACCCCATCCTGGTCCACCGTCACCAAGTGTCATCTAGTGCCTAAGGCGTAATTTAAAAAAAGTTTAGCACGTTGATCGAAAGGCATGGGTGGGGGGAGTAGAATCTACGTGTGCTACTTGAAAAGGAAACGACTGATTCTTCTAATGTAGGACAGAAAATGTCAAACGTACATACTATTTTTTCTTTCTCTATCCTTACCTTTACCCCCTAACAATTGCCTCATGGGAGTGAGGGAACATCCTGATGTCATGAAAAGTCGATGAAATAAGAAGAAATGTCGGTCGTGGATCGTAACACTAACACTCTTTCTTCCCACTTGAATTCCACGCTCATCATATGAATGTGCACATGCAATGAATCATAACCACTGTTTGGTCCAAACGTGTCGAGTGAACATTGTGATGAACATGGTATTACACCAACTCACTCACTGCTTTATGTAATTAGTCCGTCGCTAAGGAAGCACAGCAGGGGGGTGACCTGAGACGTCTCAATTCCTGGTACTGGTACACACGTCATGTTTCTTCTAGTCTAGCTCCACCAGCACTACACACGCAGCACACACATAGATAGCTGGCAACGACATAGTATTATTTTGTGTCTAGATGTGGAGAGATATATATATATATATGACTGGATGTGCACGCCAGGCCTCGGCGCCATGAAGCAATAATTCCACCCCCCATCCTGATGCCACCACAGTCCGCCTATGAATTCAGCCGAAATTACTGGCCTTGTGCAGATCGATGAGTGTCGGCGAATCCTTGTTCGAGTTTTTTCTTTTCCTCCCTCCCCCTATGCCGCCAACTTTTTATTTCCTATGTTGTTGTTTTTTTGTTCTACGTTTTTGTAGGGTTTTGTTTTGTCTAGGGGTTTTTCCCTCCCTCAAGAAGAGCGCCGCGGCTGGTTCGCATTCCACCACACTAGGTGGTTGAACATGCCGGCCTGGGTAAGCGAGCTAAGCTCTCACGTGGAACTCAGAAGATCACAGTAAGGACATCAGAAATATGGCTTCCTGATGTAAAAATAAGATTTATAAAAAATAATTCTGATATGGGTCTTCTTACTGTATGATGAGAAGACAGACATTGAAAGTAGAACAAAAGAATAGGAACGCGTGGGAGTGATTGAGTGAGTGAGAGAGACAAAGAGGGGGTGGGTGTGTGGCCTACTAAGATAGAAGAACCTAACAACAGGCTAGAAATAACAGAGAAAAGGGTGGATGGAAAGAGGAGACGTCTCTTTCTTGGACCTTCCAAGTGAGAGAGCGCGAGCACATAGATCTATGGACAGTTTGTAAATGGCATGAACGTAGTGCAAGGTGCAAACAACCCAACGTTGTACAAACGTGGATTATGCCATGTCTTAACAATGCTCGAAACAGCTGGTGTGTTTGTTATTCTAAATCGTCTGGAACATTGAAGCTGTGGTGAGTTTAATTGAATGTGTGACCTGAGCCTGCCTGAGACTTATTTGCAATCTTTTAAAAACACTTTCTTTGCTCTTTTTGCTCCTTCAAAAAGGGGTTACTGTCGTTATGGATACACATTTAATGTATACGAATGACAACGCACGCAAAGGTTCCGGAAACAATATATGCTACTTGAAGAAGACATTCCGCTACAAATTGAACTCACAGACAAAAGGTCAAACACATAACATTTCTTTTTAGAAGTCTTCCTGACTGGTGTCACTAACTTTATTCGGTTATCAGTCAACTCGATTGAATATTGGGGAATCAATGAGTAGACTATCCCTATCGCTTCAAGCTAAAACAACATTTTCTTACTGGTTTTCGATCAGAATGTCTCACCATCTCACAATACTATCATCTCTTAAACAATACTCTGAAGCCACTTGTGCAGCAAGAACTACGCAACTTAGAGACAAAGTTCTACTCTACTACGCCAGTGTACATGAGTAGTAGCATGTCACGTCGACGTCCAAGAAGAGCCGTGTGGATTTCGTTGTAGTATAGGGAAAGGTGTCCCGGGTGTGCGATGATGATGCCGGTGCCGCTGATGGTGGTATCGATCGATCTGCTGCCAGGCCAGCAGGACTGCGGGCAGTGACCAGCCGAGTTTACTAACCCCCTTCTTCTTCTACTCCTATCCCTTTCTTTCTTCACCACCCTCCACATCTCTACTCTACTGTCTCTCTCTACGCCCTGCTACTAGATCTAGCGCTCGGGCATCACCACCGCCGCTGCTGCTGTCCAGTCCAGCGCGCGGCTGACCAGTCACTTTGTGGCGCGCAACGAAAATGTGCATGGGGGCGGGTGGGTGGAGGGATGGATAGAGAGCCGGAGGAGGATCCCGGAGATGGAGAGATAACTAGAGCGAGAGCGGGCGAGAGAGAGAGAGAGTTGGGGGTGCGTGAGGGGGGGGAATGGGGAAGACGACAGAAAGAGGTCTAGAGGGGTTGGGGTGGAGGGAGAGAGAGAAGAACATCGGAAAAGATAAAGGAGAAAAAGGGCGAGATGTGGATGTAGACGGGGGAATGGGGAGTAGGTGAGAGTTTGAAGGAAAATATATAATGAAAAGGGGGGGGGGGTAGGAAGAGAGCGAAATTGAGGTGGAGGGTGGGCTGGGATAAACAGAAGAGAGAGAGAGAGAGAGGGATGGAGAGAGAGAGAAATTGATAGATTTGTATCGGGTGGCTGAACAAGTGTGTTGCGTGAGATAAGTGTAAAGTAAAAGGAAACGGGGGGAAAAAAACCTTTAAAAATCGACACGTCTGCGTCTAAACACAACAACATCATCGAGAAAAAAGAATAGCCAACTTATCTCAAGTTTTATTCTTCATGAAATTGTCAGGCTGTAAAAAGTGTAACAATGTGCTGTGGTATAAAACAAAGATATCAACGCCGTTGTAATAAATACAGATGCTGAACAGATTCTGGACAAGACATAGACCTAGAAGAAACAAGCGTGTTGCAAGGTGTAAGCGTAGTCAGCTTTTTATATAGATCTATATGTTTTTGTATTAAACCGATCTACTCCCAAACAGATAACAGACAGGGGGGGGGAGATTGAGAGAGAGAGATGGGGGGGGGGGAGACACATGTGTAATAGATAGTTGTGGGCTAGAGTAAGAGAAGCGAGAGCAAAGGTGAGATGCTCCCGTGACCCGGTGCCATATTGTACAGACCTTTAAAATGCTTATGAAATGTAGATCTAGTAGTAGTTATGCAGGGCAACGGACAAAAACCACATCAGTGAGTAATGAAAGGCTGATAAACAAGCAGATGTACATATAAGTATAAGAGAACGAAAAGAAGACAGATTAGAGAAAGATGCAGCCCTGGGATAGAGAGAACAAGAAGAAAAAGAGATACAGTGGAGAGAGAGAGAAGAGGCCCGTTGCAGAGAGAGAGAGGGAGAGATAGGGAGAGAGAGAGGGGGGGGTAGAGGCGGTAGTGTCGAATCGTGTCGAAAAGAAGACAGATAAGAGAAAGATGCAGCCGGGGATAGAGAGAACAAAAAGAAAAAGAGATAAAGGAGAAAGAGAGGGGGGGAGTGAGAGAGCGTGGGGGTAGTCTCGAATCGTGTCGAAAAGAAGACAGATTAGAGAAAGCTGCAGCCCAAGGATAGAGAGAAACAGAGAGAGAGAAGAGGCCCATAGCACAGAGAGAGAGAGAGAGAGGGGGAGAGAGAGAGAGAGAAGCACACACACACAGGGTTTATGCACGAGGCCGTGCGGCAACTGGAGCCCCCTCACGGCCCTTACCATTGACGGGGCCTCGCAAAACAAACAGCACCCGGACCTGGTCCTCATTCACCCACACACCAGCACTTCTTTCTCTCCTTCAACACCCCTCTACCCCCTCCCTCTCTCTTCTTATCCATCTGCTGTTTCTTTAGCGTGTATAATGTATGATGTAGAGATGGACTTAGACAACAACACTATGACACAAGGGAGAGAGAGGGAGAGAGAGAGATGGGGAAGAGAGGAAAAAAATCAATTCATCAAGGTACCAACTTTTTTTCTTTTCAGAAGAAATGAACACTTATGAAAAATTAATTAAGAAACTGAACCCCAAACAGAAGAGAGGCAGTGAATGGCCAAACAAATAGAGAATGATACAGTCAAGTGATCAAAAGCAGTCTTTTCCTTAACTGCAGTGGTCTAGCAAGACTGGATAATACAGTATTAAACTGTTTCAACAACACACATATACAAATAAACACAAACATGTAAAGGATACAAAAAAAACTAACAGTTGATAGTCTCAAGAAAACAAAGCAGAGTTCTTGACTATTGAAATCAAACCTTTAAAATTGTTCACACAAGTTCAAGCACCAGGGCTACAGAAAATGATGTGACACACACCTGGTTCAGTCCTAAATCATGGCTGCAACCATAAAAGTCTCAAGGTTGTATCAATATTGGCAGTAGCAACTCAAAGACTGCATTGCACTTAGAGCAGTTATCTGGTCCTGAGGGGTCTTGTGACTGCATTGCACAATTGCATGAACAAGGGACAAACTTGAAGGTCCTCCAGTTCCAGGTTGCTGCAGAGCTACACTGCCATGGTTCTGTAGGTCTGTTAGTAGACCACTTGAAGAGCGAATAGCTCTTGTGCCTGATCGCAACAACAACATTACAACATGTATGTGTGTACTCACATTCCAGAGACAATGGTAATCTTGAAGACATGCTGCAGACTGGACTTGGCAGAACGATTTGCCACATTCAGGGCTTTGTCCAAGCTAACAGCAAACTGCTTCACATACTGCTCCGTGGGCTGGGTCCCGTCATATGGCACATACAAGTAAGGAAATGCCCCATGTACATGCATACATGCCTTTTGACCTAGGGGACGGCACAGGGGAAAAACACCATGAAATACTTTGCCAGTATAAAGATATATTGTCAGCCTACCTACGTCAATTTTGTTTTTCAATTTTGCTGTTTCATTGGTTTAAAAACAAATTTCATAAATAATCTAGAACCTCATCAATGATTTCAATTCAAAAATCATTTTCAAAGTGTTCATGACACACTTACAATGAATTAAATACAAGAGGATTTTCAAACAAGTTTAGTAAGAAACTGACAGCCTTGATAGTATGATAGCTTTAGCTTTTTTATTAAGATCCACATTATCTTATAATCACTTTTTTTTCTTGGTACACTTTGCACTTTTGGATGTGGAATTCATACAATAGGCCAACTTTGGTTGATCACAAATTCCAGAAGTAACAAGACTAAAGTCTAGAGTATAACTAGAGTTGTCTTTCATTTCTCAAGTAAAGCAAAAAAATATCACACTGTTGCCCCTCTTATTATCTCACCCCAATAGAAAGCTTAGACCTAAAAGCAGGGTTGCCAGCAGGTCTCAACAAAAAAGCCAGAAAATTGTCACCCTACTCGCCCAACTTTTTGTTTTACGGTACCCGGTACCGGTAGCATTTTAACCAGCACGACATAATCCTGATGCAGAGAGAAAACAGTCATATCTGCCCGATTTTAAATGCTGTTTCAAGCCCAATTACAGTAGGAAAATAAAACTCCTGCGCTTCGATAGAGCGATTAGACTTGGGAACACACTTCATCGTCAAGCATAACAATCCGACTGGGAACGGAAGCAAATAAACCTAAATTAATACTTGGCTTTGTGTCTCAGACAATTCGCATTATTAAGATTACTCTTTAATTATGTTTTTGCGGCCTGCTCGAAATCGGAACTCGCGACCGGAGCCTGAAAAAGCCAGCACTTTCCCGATTGGCCGGCAGTCTGGCAACACTGTAAAAGGCTATCTATATCTCTACCTTCTTTGTAAAAAAAAATTGAAAAATTAAAAGGTACTCCTATTAATAATGAGTTCATCATACAATTACAATCTGTATAATTATAGATGAATTACAACCACTCTGACTTTGTGGAATGTTTTGAATAAAGAAAGTTATTATTACTCCTCACCTGCAGGTGTGGAGCCAAATATCCTGAGGACCGGCACCTTCTTGACCGCAGCATCTCTGAAGACAGAGTGGCCGGTGTCCAGACCAGGGACAGGTGAGGCCTGGTAGTGACTGGTGGTGACAATCCTCAGGGAGAACATGATGAGGAAGCACTACTGTCGGCGCAGGCTCCACTTCTCACCACCAGCTCCGCTCTGCTGAGGCACTGTCGACATCTTTCTTCCACTTACAGCAACTCAATGCTGCGAGATGTTCTTCATATGTAAGTCAGAGCATCTTATGATAGGTAGAGATGTCTTTCTTTAACACTGCCATGTGAAAAGAAACAAAAAGAAAAGGTATTCACAAAATTTGAACAAACGATTAGTGAAAAAGTGAGTTGGTAGAAATTGAAATAGAAAAGGTGAATCAGAGTAGTATGGTGAAGTCTAAAAAAATAAATTACAGCTTTTCTAAAGTGAGCCTAAAGTGAGGAATTTGATAGCAATGCTGACAAATAAAGTTAGTGTGGGATATTTATTATTATGAAGAGTAGAGTGTTCTTGGAAAGGCGGGTGTCTACACACGCAAATTCAAATTTCCGGCTACTGTGTGTATGATGACGGATGTAGTTTAAGGCCAAAGCTCCACTTGAAGTAAGAGCGGAGTTGGCATATCCCCCCCCCTCCGCTTTTCTGTCTGCTGTGTCCCTATAATAAGGTCCTACTTGGTGCTGGAAAATAAAATTATCACTGCAATTGTCAATCAATGTACAAAACATGGAACAGAAAATTTCCTACAAAACGCCTGCTTCTTGCAGCCTGCCCAGATTTGGCGTTACCGGTCCCCAATTTCGTGCGTAGACACTTCCATCAATCCTAATGTCCCTTAGCAAGATAACTTCAAACTGAAAAGAGAACTTGCAGTTTTACGCTTTGACTTTGAGGATATAAAAAATAACAGAATGACCATTTACTCATTTACTTGCACATTAATTGTGTAGAATTCTCTCCCCCTCCCGACTCTCCGATACAGCTCCTTTCAAGGGGAATATTGTTACTTTCATTTCTTCAAATTAGAGAATCGGAAGTGGTCATAAACCGGACAGTAAACAAAATGAAACCTTGCGATTTCCTTTTCAGAACACGATAGTTGTTGACTGTT
>JAUELK010212492.1:0-10530 GCA_031471215.1 Gastropteron pacificum | reverse complement strand
AGAAGAAGAAGAAGAAGAAGAAGAAGAAGAAGAAGAAGAAGAAGAAGAAGAAGATGAAGAAGAAGAAGAAGAAGAAGTATAATATTGCATAGTTTTTTGTTTGATTATAAATGTTAACATACACAAATAGTAGGTATTACATAACATACATTGATACTTACGAGAACTCTACTGCGCCATTGACTACAGCAAGGGCCAAGAAGTCCTTGGTAGTACGTGCGTCGGGCTTGCGTCCTTGCCAAAAGATGAGGCCATTAGGCTCTGTTGTGGTAATTTCCATGTACATGTGCTCTCTCCTCGACGGGCCGCGGTGGACGAAGACTAAGCGGTTCAGCTCCGCATAGCCGCTGTCAAAGAACTCAACACTTGTGTCAATGACACGCTCTGAGAAAAAACAAATTCAGGAAAATTGTGATTGTTGTTGTTGTTGTTGTTGCAATAAGGCACAAGGTATGAGCTATTCACTCTTCAAGTGGACTAATAGACCTACAGAGCCATGGCAGCCTAGCTCTGCAACCTGGGACCATAAGGCCTTCAAATTGGTTCCCTTTTCATTGTAATAAAACAAACAACACTCTGATGTATCATAACAAAAATACATGTCAGATCACTTACGTTTTGGTTTCTTGTAGCTTAAAGATTGCTAGTAGAAAACAAATCACTAAGACATAGTCTCTGAGCATATGTTTTATTCCCACAGAGCCTGATGGTTCTGATGGATATGACAGACTGAATGCTAAGCAGTATATCTGACCAATTCACTGACCAGTCAGATCTGGATGTTAAAAGACTAGTTAGTTAGTTAGTTAGTAAGTTAGTTAGTTAGCATCTTTCCGTCTACGCGAGACGATGGGGTAGCACCCTTAGTTTTTGGTGGCATTAGCACATCTCCTAGAGTGGTTGTACAAGCCAACTCTAGAATGGCAGTCCCATAAAGGACTACCTCGAATGAAAACCCCATCAGCAACTTGCCTGGTTAGTGCACGTATATGGGCAAAAAAACACTGTCTCTTGATGATGAAGATAGACATAATTCTCTCAAAATAATTACAAGATGTATAATGTACAAAAGTAATGTTTCAAAAAGGCCTCAGGAAGATTCTACCTGTTTCACATGTGGATCCAATCCATCCGATAGGGCAGGCACAGGCAAAGCTTGCGTCATCCAGGACAGAACAACTTCCTCCGTTCTTGCAAGGCTGCTCGGTCACACAGATGTCGATGAGAGTCTCGCAGTTACGGCCTGGACAAAGACAGAGAAACATGTTGAAAGCCATCATCACACCTGTCACCAGCATCTTGTTCTATGTCACCAGCATCGTGTTCTATGTTCTATGTCACCAGCATCCTGTTCTATGTTCTATGTTCTATGTCACCAGCATCTTGTTCTATGTTCTATGTCACCAGCATCCTGTTCTATGTTCTATGTTCTATGTCACCAGCATCCTGTTCTATGTTCTATGTTCTATGTCACCAGCATCTTGTTCTATGTTCTATGTCACCAGCATCTTGTTCTATGTTCTATGTTCTATGTCACCAGTTGACATTTTTAAAGGTGCCAACCAATGGAAACCTGTTACTAAAAAATCAACTATTTTTGCTAGATGCTCCAACTCCAAGTAGGCGGTTTTGCCTGGCCAGTACACAATTCGTTTGCAAGCCCACCTGTGAACTGTGGTAGGCAGTTGCAGATGTACTCCGTGGGAGAGCTGTTGACGCAGCGAGCGCCATTCTGGCAAGGCCTCCTGTCACACAGCTGACGATCTCCGCAGTCCTGGATGTTGGCTGTGAGCACAGCGTCTTCAATCAGGTTCAGCTGAGTCTCACTGATCACCATCTGGGGGGAAGTAATAATAATAATAATAATAACAATAATAATAATAATAATAATAATAATAATAATAATAGCATTTGTAATGCGCCTTCTCTAGATAGCTCAAAGGGCTGCACAAGAGAGATATCTAGATCTAATCTAAATAAACAAATAAAAGAGTAAACATTAAAATGAATGAATGGTTTAAGGTACCCGCACACGGGGCAAGTAGCATACAAAGTATCAATGAATTCAAAAGCTTGTATGCAAACATTTGGTATAAAAAGTGAATAAAAGGCCTTACACAGGGTTAAATTTTCAACTGAAATGGACACTAAAAAGATGTAGTAGGGTAATGCATTTGAGGGAGCTCTGATGAGTGAAAATATTATATCATGACTATTATTCAATGTTCTCTGTTATGTGTCATGAAAATACATCAGCTTGCCTATTTATTATTCACATGTACATGTATGCACTTTTGTTTCTTCATTTGATGTATCATATGTCATGAATTGGCCTTATGGTCTAATAAAATAAACTTGAAACTTGAAATAACTTGTTGTTCTCTGCCATTGTAAAGCACTTAGAGCTTTCAGGGTAAAGCAGTGTACAAATGCTGTATATTATTATTATTATTTCTAGCACCTTTCCACATTGATAGAACATTTTATTCTAGATCTAGATTATGACTGACTATAGTCAGGTACCCTTTTTACACCCAGTACAGTGAGAAATGTGTGACAAGGTATTTTTTTCTATAGTACACGTGGTGGTGGATAAGAAGAATATACTCTCAAATTCAAAACGAGTCAACACAGCCAGGATTCGCCAACACTAGACCACCAAATCACCCCAATTTTTTTTTAAATATTCAAAAGCTGTAAGTCTTACCTCTCCAATGCATCCCACGAGTCCATCGATGACGCCGACATTCAGGTTGATGACCTCCCTTGGATCCACTCCACCCAAGTACAGCGGTCTCTGCAGGTTCAGTCCCACAGACCTTCCTTCGCTGGTCGCTGAACATTGGGATACACAAGATAAAGCAAATTAGTATGTTTTGATTGTCAAGCAAAAAAAATGTTCCTTTCAATACCAAACTTTCTCTTTTTTTTCTCTCTCTATTTTTACACTTTGTTTGCGACATAAACTGCACAAGATCAAAGCAATGTAATGAACCTATCCATTTCATCATCTCTCATTTATCTTTAATTATTTCCTCATTTTCTCATTCAATGCTGAACTAACCAAAAGAAGAAACAAAAAGTAGAATATCTTCTAGAATAGTAAGGTTTTAACTCCAACACCTATTCAAATGTTATAATTCTGTAATCTTTCAAGTCTTCAGAGCCTTGCTTTGCGTTGTTTGTCATTTTTGTTTATATTTGTTTTTCTATCACTGACAAAAATTGTTTCTTATGGCAAACCAACTGTAAACATCTCAACAACACAATGCGCTTGTTTTAAGATGAACTAAAGTGATAAACACAATTAATTAGAATGATTCTAGATGAAAGTTAGTTACTTTCATCCAACACAGGCTGAGTGGCAATGAAGGTTAGAGAGAGCAGAGAAAAAATAATTTTTAAAAAAGAAAGAAATATTTTCATTTGGACTAGTATTCTTCCAGTAAATAATACATAATCACCAAGCATTCCAATGAATCACAAGCAGTATATAGCAGCGTAAACAATGAGACAGGCTTGTGGCGTACGTGTGATCAAAGGAAATAATAAAAATCAATAAACTATAGTTTTCTTGGATTGAAATCCCCCTTTCCAAATATGCTTTAAAGTAATAAATGTGAAGATAAACTGTATATTCGATGCCTTATGTGCCTCTTAGCACAGAGAGATTTAAGGTTAAGTAAGGTAAACTGTATAGGTGTGTCCTGCGATTACCAGTCTGTAGAAAGTTTTGTAGAAAGTAGTGTTTACTGAATTCACAAAATGTTATTTATTCAAAGAGTTATACATATGGAAAGAGAGAAGTTATATGTGTGCCTAGAAAGTAAAGGAGTACTATACATATGTGGGGATGGATGACACTCTAAAAGGAATACAGAACATGTATCATATTCCTCATCTTCACTTTGTGTTAGATCATTCTCTGCGATATGCTGGTCCCAAATGTTCATTGTTTTTACAAGTTTAGACTATTGGAAATTGACATAAACAAATGGATACACATTACAGAGTTAAAAAACAACTTAATGCAATCCAGAGATGAAGTTAAGATGATATGTATTTGTAAACTAAACTACTCTATTGTTATATTATATTTGTTTTTGTATTAGTGATATTTGCAGCATACATAGAAGCACAAGCATGAGTGTAGGTTATGAGAGCAAAGCGGCATTTGCAAACTATGCATTTGTGATTATACAATTGTCACTACGTTAAAAGAACATTGTGAAAGATACAAAGAAGAAAGAAGAAAAAAATGTAAAGAGCAACAAATCGAGGTGAAAGTGATACAATACAAAATATATCATACTTAAGATTGCATCTGAGATCTTGTGAACCCCCCCCCAAACCAAAACAACAAAACCCATCAACCTATAAGAAGTGTACTGAAATCAAATCTGACTACACAGTAAGTTTAAAAAACCCATAGAAGTTTAAAATAATATTTCCATGTACATCCAATCTAAGTAGGCCTATAGAATTCCTATTCTAAGCTCACTGGAAGTTTACAAGCAGGAAAAAGGATAAATGTGTGCAAAGTGAACATCAAGGAAATCACTACAAAGATATTTTACAAAGCCCATACTGGCAAAAGAAGATTCTATGATATGTGATATGTGATATTTTGTAATCTTTAAACAAAATTCATTTCTTACTGACCAAGTCATTAAATTCTTGATACACCCATACACTCACAATGTTTGCAACTAATTGAATCACTATACAGTTACTATGGACAATTTCAATGTTTACTAGCTGATTCAAACATAATGATTACAAAAATATATACATACTATTCACCCCCAAAAAAAGAAAAAAAAAGAATATAATGTTGGTAGAAATATGCATTTTAAAAACTGTTTTTTAAAATTTTTTAACGTTTACCATTAGTTTCACAGAAACGAAATAAGCAAGAGGATAGGAGTGCAAATAAACTTGAAAAGAAATGAAGTTTGTACGATAAAGAAAAGTTTGAATTATTTCCAAAATGTTTTAAAGAAAAGCGAAACAATATCAAGCTAGCATGATAAGCAAACTAAAGAATTCCATGAGCATCCTATCATCCAATCATTTTTCTGACCCTGAGAAAAAATGACTTTCATTTATAATGAATTAAAAAAACACACACCCGCACACACACTAAGAAATTCAAATCATTGTTATCCTTCCTATGTTAAGACCAAATAAATTATGTCAGGTCATAAAATATTTTGTATGTCTGGCACTGCAAGCAGTATTTAAAACTTCCTTTTTCTTTTAAAAACCTGTTCATTCACAGCATTGTGTCAAGAAAAAAAAAGTTGAGTCTTGTGACTAAAAAAAACAACAACTGTCTCAATGAATTTCAGAAAGACAAAAAAAGATTACTATAACTATTATTATTTTATTCTATTGATTTTCATTCAAATCATCTTTAATTGTAGCTAGAAATAGTGTGAAATAGGATGCTCCATGGTGCGCTCTAAACAACAGAACTGAAAAGTTAAGATAAAGTGGTCATACTTTCCATAACCAACAGAAGAAACCAAAAATACACGCATACAAAGAGGAAAGAAAAAAGTCTGGTTTGAAAGAGATCTGCAAGCCATGAGTAGTAAACTGTTGTTGTATGTTGTTTTGGTGATGGTGGTGGTGTTGTCGGTTTTTTCTTTGTGTTTTTAAGGAAAGTTATATGGCCTGGAAGGAACATTGAGAATGAGTTAACAGTTACAAAAGTGTGTGTATACCTCTGGAGATATCACCCCGTTCCAGGCGAGCAAGGAAGAGGCGATCGTTAGGCTCCACTTGTTCTATAACAGCATCCGTAGGAGGAAGGACGATAGAGACCATTTCACAATACATTAAAGAGAAAGTTCAGAGTAGACCTGGTGCTCAGGCTTAACAAGTGTTTAGCTCAAACCCTTTGAGCCTGCTGAATCAGGGAAAAGCGCTATACAAATGAACTTCTTTCTAAAGTTGTTGTGTCGAAGCTGTCCTGAAAGATTGCTAGGATACGCAGTTTTTTTTACAAATATTTAAAGTAATGCTTTCCATAAACATTTTTGTAATCGTCACTATTGAAGTATGATGTATCATGTATGTATCATGTATGTATCATGTATCATGTATGTATGATGAGGTTTATCAAGTTTGGCACTGTCTTTTTATTTCAAAAGTAAACAGCATCCAGGTAAAGAGCCTTTCACATTATAGGACTGTGTATGAATATGTAGAGAGGTTCTTCTTATTATTATTCCTATGACCAAAGCTTCAATAATTGAAGATTGATGTGGCTAAAACAGGTTAAAACACTGTTCATACTTTTTTTGCGTTGGGAACATCATTTCCCACTTTGAACTATATCAGATCTCCATTTCTAATTTAAACAAAATAAATGCAATCCCTTATTGCTGCCATTCTGAAGGGAGGAATGTGATTATGTCTTAGAGTTTTAAAAGATTGTGTCAACAACAACCTTCTTTGAAGGTGTATTCCAGAAGGCAGGACTATACAGTATCAGGAGTTTTTTCAGGCTTAGGATATTGAGTAACTGAAGTTAATTTCCGTTCACATATTATCATTGTTCCTTTTGAGCTTTGCTGTTTGTGCATTCATGACATGTATAATGATGCCACAAGGGTCAAACAGTAGATCAAGACTGAAAGGCTGATGGATGAAAACAAGTGGGCTTACTCACTAGTCTAAAAATGATTTTTTTAAAATAAAAATTTTAAAAAAGTTTAAAAAAAAAAACAAAACAATCATGACAATAGACTATGAATGAGAAGAACCCCACCCAATAAAAGAGGGAAAGACAAAATGATCTGAGATTTGATTGACATTCCGGTGCACTGAAAACTGGGAATAGAATCATTCAAAGTGCTGAAGAGAACTGAGTAACCAGAGTCTATAAGAGGAAGACAGGGGGCTCAAAAACTTCAGTGGGTGAGGAATGCCTTTTTTTGTTTTACTAGAAAGAATTGAACAAAACAAATAAAGAACAAGAAAACAATCCCCCAACAAAAACATATGGCTAAAAAGAGGAAGAAGAGACTCGACAGTAAGATGAGTCAAGTAAAAGTGCTGGTGTCATAAAGAGGCAGACTCCTTTCTCATTTAACACAGAATAGAAAAAACAACAACAACAACAAGGAACATAAACATATGCTTACAAAAACAAAATTGTGATGAGGATCTGAACACACATAATCACAATGCAACACTCAGTGTCTATCACACAACTAAGCCAAAAATTGCTGGATATATTTGATTCTGTATGACGTGTACCATGAAGCCAACGTGTGGTCACTTTTACAAAAAAAATTTAAAAAATCTCACATGTATTATGTGCCTATGTATTAGATCTAAGTGAAAACAATTGTTGACCTCAAACAAAACTGTTATATTAAGGTGAACAATAAGTGAGAAGCTAACTAGGTGAATGGTGCCACTGCATGACTAATTAAATTCACAGATTGAACTGAAAGTGAGACAAAATAATGTGAGTTTTTGGTGAGTTATTCTTTAAACACAAAACAATCGCATGGTACAATTATGAAAGCCAATATGTCCCGCTGACAGTTCAAAGTTTTATACATATAATGTAGACTCACTACTAATTCTTAAACGTTTCGATTCTCATTTCTAAAGTAAAAATGGATCATATTTCAGTGTCGATACAGTAGGCTAGAGGTGATATTATGTAAGGGATTTTTCTTGGGTATGGGGTATGAAGGATACATGGGACAGTATAATGCATTCTTTTGATTTACGATAAGACCATCTCAGGAATTGTGTATCCTGAAAGACCGCTTCTTTCCTAATGTTGAAGGATAGTCTAGAAACATGTTCAAATTGTTTTACTTCCTTCTATCCTTATAATGAAGTGAGATAAAAAAAAAAGATTATTTATTTTTAGTATTAAAGGATAACAGGGTGAACAAGACCCAAAAGGACTCTGTGTTTTCACAAATACACTCAACAATGAATAGCACTCCATTTGTTGATGACTTTGATTTTGTACTATACATACAACACTAAAGTATGCCCTATGATTGAAATCGTACATAAATTGAGTTGTCTTGATGTGTCAACACTTTGTACAACAATATCAGTACTCCTGTTCATGGAAAATACCATTTCTGAATACAATATGTATATATCTGTTGATAAATGCATGCATGTAAACAAAACTGCTCAGGATACAGCAGTTTTATGAGACAGGTAGACATCCAGATGTATCTGATTGATTATGATTTGGAACACAGATATGTAGCCTACCTGGACAATTTATGTCTGTATCATTAATTCACATGCTAGTATTGCACCAATATTGGATCCAGATTATTTAGCCTCTGGGGCAGCAGGTTTTCTCTTTATATGTTCTTTGAATTCCAGTTCACGATAGTTTTAAAATGTGTTTCATATGATATTGTGATGAATGTTGTTTATTCCAGTGTATAGGCTATTGGACAGCACCACAAGTGCGTAAAACATACATATACTATTGTAATGATGATGTTGATAATGGCCATGGCCATCCAGCAAGAACTTACCTACGACAGGGTCGTTATTGTCCACTACCAACATGCCCTCATTGCGGCGCCTGTCCACCATCACGTGGACCCATCTGTTCACGGTGAGAGGATCTCTGCTCCTCAGCACTGCTGGACCTGGACAAAAGGAGGAGAAGAAACTGTGAGCACGGTACGAGTACAAGAACTTAAAAAGAAAAAAGGAGGTTTAAACAAACTTTTGAAAAAAAAGAGAAATATTTCTATATTTAAAAAAAATATCTACATCTTGTCTGCATTCTTCTTCTTCTTCTTCTTCTTCTTCTTCTTCTTCTTCTTCTTCTTCTTCCATTTATGACTGCAGCCTCACAATAGAGGACTTTTGAAATCGCGCAATGTGACTCAGTCTGCAATGCCTTTGAGGATATTTCAACAGTAGATTCATGACACAACTGACGATACCTTCAACAATATAAATCACACTAATGAATAAATTGTGGGAAAAAAACCCATAAGAAATAAAGCTAAACCAACCGTTGCCGGTGTCAAATCTGAACTCCAGGTGTCTGTTCTTGATGATGATGGCGATGAAGTCCATGGATCCCTCTTGTGTCTGAGCGTTGTACAGAATGATGCCATCGTCCAGGGACTGGGGCTTGAAGGTAAGTCTGAGTCTCAGCTGGTACAGACCCTCCAGGGTTGGGTATGAGATGAAGGAGCTCTTGTTGAAGGCTGGGTCCACAACAGTTGCAGCTGAGGAAAATGCAAGTAAAATCTTGTTGTTTGTGGGCTGAATAAAAGAGTTTGTAGTAAAGGGAAGTAATACAATTACTTACCTGGTAATTAATTATGTATACTAATTGTTTCAGTTATGTCCCTGTTTAACTTCCCTTCTATAATTAGATAATATGATGTAACTTTTTTTAATACTTTGTATTTATTGATTTATTTTGCATTATCGTCTTTTCTTGAAAGCAAACAAGCTCAAGATGTTACACCAGTATGCATAGATATATGCATACATGTACACGAGCAAAACAACACTGCAAAACACAAATACATTTAGATGCATACATTATGAAGATGTGGTATGTACATAACATGAGAACGATGTATACATGATTTATATAATATATATTACTAAAATATAGATATGTACATTGTCCCCAGAAGGGGCTTGACACTTGTGTCAAATCACAGACATAATGCTTATAGATGTATAATGTGCGGGTAAACACTGTCCTCTCTTGGTCAGTTCCAGATGAGAGCCGCAGAGATTAGCACTAGTAGGCTAGTCAGTAACAGAACGCAAGGAAGGCTCGCCCCAGACTTAGCAGACGACACAATATACCTGTGTGCGTCTTTTTAGTAGCGCACTGCCTCTTCACTGGCTGACGTGAGTTGACACCTAGTTACTATTTAGTTCTTGTGTGTATGTTTTATTTGATATAGCGATGTTGTGGTAAAGAATGACCATTCATAGTTAATCCAATGTCGTGTGTTTAGCTTAAAGGAGCAAGTTGTGCATATTTAAGTTTCACATGCTGGTATGTAACATAAGAGAAATAGTGTTGGATATATACTCTTGTTGCAGGCTTAGGCCTTTAGGCTATCTATGCTCTGGCTAACCATAGGCCAAGCAACATGCTGTAATGCTTTTGCCTGTCTTTAAGATGATGTAGTAGGCTTCGTTCTTGCTGTACTTGTGGTGTAGCATAATTACTATGGTCTTTTACTGTGTAGGCCCATGGTACCTCCCGCAGGTGCTAGTGCCTGTGTGTCCTGAGATGTGTCTCATATAATGCATAAAGGTTCCTACGCTCTTTTGACTTTATATTACAACTAGAAGACCCGTTGCAGCTTCGCTTGCAAAAGATACAATGAGCACATAGATAAGATGAGATAGTGAAGGTGAAAGGGCCCTGCTTTGAACTTCCGTCTTTGTCTATTCGTTGCTCGCCATAGATTGTGAGTAGATTCGTAGACATTTCCGGAAAGACACAATTTAATTTTGCACCGGTGTTCGAAGCGGAAA
>JAUELK010212387.1:0-10530 GCA_031471215.1 Gastropteron pacificum | reverse complement strand
CCTCCTCCTCCTCCTCCTCCTCCTCCTCCTCCTCCCCCTCCGCCTCCCCCGCCTCCTCCTCCAACTCCCCCCCCCCCCCCCTCCCCCTCCTCCTCCTCCTCTACACCATTATGAATATGCATGGTAGAAGATTTGCCTTTGTCTCCTTAACCTGCCAACATGACATGGGTGGGAGAATTTCTTCCTGTTTTTTGTTGTTGTTGTTGTTTGGGGGAGTTTTGTTTTCGTTGTATTTTGTTGAAATTATTATTCATTGTTATTATTATTATTTTTATTTTTTACTTTCTCCCCGTGTTTCTGTAGCTCAACATGTAAATGTCAAATTAGAAGAAGGGTCATTTTTGTTGTTTGTGTTGTATTTGGGTCTTTTGTTGTCTACATTATGTCATAATGATAGGTCAGAATGTCACAGTTTTGTTCACATAATCAATCTCTCTCTCTCTCTCTCCCTCTCTCTCTCTCTCTCTCTCTCTCTCTCTCTCTCTCTCAATGTGTGTGCACAGTAGTAGGGATGTGTACACCGGACAATGTACTGAGTGAGTCATGCAGTGATGGGCAAACCCACATTTCATGCCCATCAGACGACTTGATCGATCTCTGGACCCAGTGCTTTCTGACAGGGGAGGGGCCTTTTACGACTACTAGGTCTGATGCATGGCTACAACACACACATACACACATCTTACTGTTGTTTTTGTTTTTTAATCCTCTCCAAATCTGGAGACCCTCATTATTATCATCCCCATCTCTTCCCCCCTCCTCCCCTTTCTTTCTAACTGTCTGTCTATCTATCTATCTATCTATCTATCTATCTATCTATCTATCTATCTATCTATCTATCTATCTATCTATCTGTCTATATATTATCCCTCTCTCTCTCTCTCTCTGTGCATTCTAGCCTGATATTAGGTTCTACATAGTATGTAGATTTATATGTTAGATCTTTTTATAACCATATGCTGCAAGCAAGGTGTCTGCTTGTGTAGGACTGTTGCAGATCTTGTATGTCTTATCTGCATGTGTAAATGTTTAGGTATAATTGTACATGTAGATGAATTTATATAGAGATAGCATAGCATTTACTCGCTCTACAGCAAGCTCAATGTTCAATACAGGACATGACTGCTTCCTGGTGGTGTCCATACCAACTTTTTACAGGTATCGAATAAACAGGGGGAGGGGGGTTGGACAATGTCTCTGAAATTAATCAACGGGGGTGGGGGGGGGGGGGGTTACATTGCGTCTTTCGTAATGTTTAAAAAGGGTCTACTCTCCGGTACCTGGTGGCCCCGTACTTGCTGCAGTTCGCAAATTCGACCATATTAATAAGGAAAAGAAACATACTCTTCGGTGGCTTCGTACTGAAAGAAGAAGTAGGTCTGTTGAAGGGTTAAAGGGCGACGTTTATTCAATACCTTGGCGTAGGGTGAGAAATGTGTGACAAAGAAAATACTATTCCTATGAGTGCACATGGTGGTGGTTAAGAAATTGTTCTAAAATCCAACCGGAGTCTACACACACCTGGGACCTTTGACTAGAGAGGCCAACACACTGAACACTGGGCCACCAGATGTATAGATATAGGACTGTAGCCCCATTTTGCAGATCTTCTATGACTTGCTGCGAGCAGTGGGCCAGTACAAGGCGAGTCCAGGCAACAAGAAGAAGTCGACCAGTCCCATGAGTGGGCCCACCCCAGTGTCTAAGTCTGCCAAGTCAGACAACTCGACCACTGGATGCTCCTGTGTGCTTCTCTAGTCTGATCATCCTGGACTCGTGCACTGTGTGGTAGATGCTTCATTACTAACAGACCTTCCGAACCTTGCATTGTCTACCCCCACCTTGTACCCCAAATAATTTTTTTTTTTTTTTTCATCTGGCCGTACAGACCTCTCCAGGCTAGACCCATTCCCTACTATAGAGCCCTTGGATCCTTACCTTGTCTACCCCACCCTCTTCACTACCACGTGAATCGTAATCCTATTTTATCAGCAGACTACTTTAGCCTGACTTAAGGCATTTTGTTACATTTTCACTTTTACAGTCCCTTGTTTATCCCACCCTCCGAAATCTTGCACCATTGTGTGATACATTCCTGAGCCAATTGTCTCTGCAGTCTAGCATTGCAGACTTCTCTATGCTTGATTCATGCCTTGTGGTAGGTGTTACATTACTACATATTCCTTGTCTATCCCACTACTATGTGAGTCAAAATCCCATTTTATCTGCAGACTACTTTAACTGGCTTAAGGCATTTTGCTTACATGTTACAAACAACACATACAGATTCCCTGAATTCATACTTTGGCTATCCCACCCTCCAACATTATGCGCTACTATGTGATACATTCATGAGCATATTTCATTTGCAGTCTAGTCCTGCAGAATGGTCTAGACTGCTGACTAATTACAGTTTGGTAGATGTTATGTTACTACAGAGCTCTACCTTGTTTCCCACTCTTATGGGATGCAATCCTAGATATTTGTAATAATAATAATAATTGCCGATTTATATAGTGCTTTCTCTCTTTGAGCTCAAAGCACTTTACAGTATATTATTACCCCGACAGACCTGTTTCATTCCAAAGTCATCTCAGTGTCCTGGTCAGCACGTAGAGCTGCCGGCGCACATGCCAATATTCTGACAATATCTTTCACTGTCTATAGTTGGGTACCCATTTTTGCACCTTGGTGAGGGGAGAAAGTTGTGACAAAGTGGATAAGAGAAAATACTCTCAAATCCAAATCGAGTCGGCACGGCCGGGGATCGAACCCTAGACTCGTGAGGCCAATGGTCTGACCACTTCACCACCAGTAACAAATAGTGTAGTGTAATCATACATCATTACATAATGTTGCATAATGTCACTTATTTATTTGAAGCACTATTTTGTCACTTGGATATACATGTAGTTTGTAAAATGGCAACCCATTTGATTATGTACATCAAGTATTAATGTACTGATGTTCTCTCTCCACAAGCCATGGCCTTTATCTTTGCTATCTTGTCCCCTCCCTCCCGCCTAAGCCACTAGTCGACACCCACACAACACTTCATTGATCCGATTACATAGAACTCTTGTTTCTTCTTTTACTGTGTTCCACTTCTCTCTATGCCATGTCAATTTTGTCAAGTTGATATACATGTAAAGGTACTTTATACCTGTATGTTATTTATACCTTTGTATGCTAGGTACGATGTGCATGCTTCTTCTACATTGAACATGCTTCTATATCTAGTGTATTTTATTCTAAAATGTCGATTTCAGGCATTCATACTTTTGTTTTTATTAAGTATAAGTTCAACTCGAAGCTGAGATAAAAAACATGGTATTTTTTCTTTTGTTCGTTCAAGTTCAGACTCTGCATGCATTAGAATTCTGACAGAATTATTTTTCTTCTTATGGTTTGAAATTGGGTCTTTAACTTTAATTTCATAGGATTAGACATCTGATGAAAGGTCTTTTCTTTTTCTAAAGTGTAAGTTCAGCCATGCAAGTTGCAAACGTGACATCAGTTCTCATCTAAAGCAGTTGATATGACAGATAAATACTGTATTATGAAGAACTCAGAACCCCATCCACCCTGCCTACCACCCAGCCTTCCCTTTTTACAACCATTGTCCTGACCTCTGACATCACCAACTCTCTCACAAGATGAGGCAGGCTGGAATAGTTTATGTACCCATCAATTCAATATATGACTGGTGTCAACTGTGAGAAAACAAGCGTTGCTTAAGAATTGTACATGTCAGCACTTAGTCAAACATTGATTATGATTTCTCAACCATGTATACACTTTGTTCTCTTAACTTGAATCAGAACTGTAAATGATATTGGAAAAAAAAAGATTTTTAGTAAAGTTTGTGTGCCCTTAGTTACGTGTTCAACTCAAAGCTTGATAATTGTTAATGAACAAGTCCTTCATACATATAGCACCAAAAGTATCAGCTTGGACAAGACGATGACCAGCCCTGTTGATAGCTTCACACGGCTTTTATTCATATATTCAGACAATTCAGCCAAACAATGAGGAGGGGACAGGAAAGAAAGTAGTGTACTAACCCTTATATATGTATGCGACTCATTATAACCTCTTGTGCCTGTGTGTGTGCCCTCAGGTCTTCTTTGACTTGATGAAGGAAATCCGCTCACGCAAGATGGAGGCCAGTCGACAGAGCAACGGGAAACAGAAAAAGAAGAAGGACAGTAGGAAGAAGAAATGTGTCATCCTATAGGTCCATCTGTGTGTATGTCTGTGTGTAACAAGTGCGCTGTAGTCTACTTTGTGTTCACATAATGTCAGGACAGCATACCCCCCACCCCACCCCAAATTGTCACACTTAAAAAAAAATAACAACACAATACTTGTGTGTTTTCTACATTTCTTGTTCTATCGTCTACATATGGGCACACTGAACAGCTAGGCATTTCCATCCCAGAGGCAGTGAGACACACAGAATGATTATGGAATGCCCTCTTTTCATAGTTTCTCCACAAAGTGTTGTAACTGTATGGCCCACAGAACAAACATAGACAGAGCCTGGCTGTAGCCATTGGCTATATATTGTCTGGACAAAGTTATAAACTGACATTACATCAAAACGTCATCACATGATAATATGATGAAATGAGAAAGAAGAAGATTGAGAAAGCTACATACATTTATTTTATGCATTTTCATAGTTTTTATAATGTGTTGATCAAGCCTCACCAGACACCCTAACCCATAGACACACTCACACACAAAAACACTGCCCTATGATAGGCAAGCCTTCAGTATTCTTTGCCATGATGGAATAAGTTGCTTGTATGCTTGTTTGACAAAATGATAGTGTACGCGAAAACTTTTGTACTGTTGTAGACTTTTTGCGACTAAATTTGTACTGTTGTAGAAATGGTGCAACAAATGTTGTGCTGATCTACAATCTGTGTGTCAAGGTGGTTTGATGTGTGTGACTGTGTGTGCATTGTTGGCATAATTTGTGTGACAGATGTGTGCTGTGTACAACTTTGGTGACAAAGTATGCATGTGTATCATGTATAATTTGTGTTAACAATGGTTGTACAATGTTCAGTTTTTGTGACAAAATGCTTAACAGTATTTTTATTGCTATTTGTGGGACGTGTGTATTGTAACGTAATGTGTAGTTTGTTGTGAAGCATCATGAGAAATCCACCACCAACACCTCCACAACATGGTTGCTCAAAGTAAGCGTGTTGTCTGCCAACACTTGAACACATCCATCATTGTGTGTGTAGTCTGACTGTGTGTGTTAATGTAAAGTTTGTCATATGTCACACTACCACCTTGTGTTTGTATGCATGTATGTTTGTTTATACTGTCAGGGTGGATGGCTGAATCACTTAGCTTGCTGCATACGGCTACAGAGTTAATAATTCGTTTTAATGCATACAAATTTCAAATTTCTCTCACTATTCAAATACCTCTAAAGAGTTAATAGACTGAATTGAATATCTCTTAGACCATGCTTGGTCTGGAACTTAACCAAACCAATGCCAAAGCACCCACAATATAATAATATATGATAGCTCTATTAGTGTTTGAATGTGTATAATGCATTGTGTATTTGTATCGTATGACTTGTACCAACTTCTTGCCTGGGTACTACTATGTGACACATCGGCTTAACTAGCGTTTTAAAGAGAGAGCTCTGACTAGTTTGAAGTGTTTGGGTCCTTGGTCTCTTGTCAAAAGTTTGTAAACACTGGCTTATTTGTGATGGGTAGACATCGTGTATACATGTACTGGGTGTGTTTGAGCTGAGAGGTTGGCCAACCGGGAATGCTACTGTTGTAAGTCTAAAACCAATTTTAATATGCGGTGATATGAAGTACTATTGCAAATAGACAAACAGCCATATTTCCCCACTTTTCAAAGAAATATGTAATCTTTGCACCTTGTGGAACACTTGCTCTTGTACTAGGACGAACAAATGTGGCTTTTTTTCCCAATTTGTAGTACTGTGGTCTCTGCCTAAGTGCCCGGTACTGGAGTGACAAGAAAAGTGGGCAGTTAGGCAGATCGGGCATTTACCCAATTCACCCTGTTCCTTTCTTAATTGGAGGTTACAGTGGTCTATGAAGCAGTTCAACCACCTATTGGGTGGTACAAAATGGTGGCCTAGTTCAAGGGCCAATTCCGTCACCTTGATTCTCAAAATCTGAAGATTTAAACGTGCATCCTTCTCCAGTTTGTCTTGAATTCAAATGTAGAGAGCTTCATCCACACCCTCCTCATTGAACGGTCTTTTTTATTTTGAGACAACTGTCCGTTGATCTTTTATTTTAGGCTTTCATGTACTACAGCAGGATATTTGGTACCACGCTAATTGGGGGCAGTTAGATGATCCAGGCCAATATGCGGTGGGCATTTAGCCGGAGACCACTGTAGTACTGTGTACAGTTACTGTAGTAATCATTGTTTGTGAGAGCTGTCCCACAGGCCTGGTGAAGATGTGTGTGTGTTCTTATATTTGATACTTTGATATTTTAAAGAGAACATCTGTTGCAATGCTTGTTGATCTACTGCACCATGCTTTGTAAACTTTGTTACCGGTAGTAGAGTCTTGTTGTATTCTGTCTACCATTGGTTCATTAAGTTAGACCAGAATGCTTTTCTAGGACAAAATGCATTGTAACTTATTGTGTACAGCTCCTGTTGGGCTTTTTAACTAAGCATTCATTGTTTTACTGTTTGTTTCTTCATCAGGCGTGCTTGTGGCATATTCTGTATAATTTATATACATGTACTGTAACATATGAATCAGGCCTGCATGGACTTGGCTTTGTGAACAATGTATGTATATATGTGTGCCCATACTCTGCCGCCATCTACACAAGCCTGAACTGTACCATAGACCATATGTCTGTATGTGTGTGAGAGTGTGTATGAATGCAAGTGAGTTACAATAATGTTTTTAACCTGCACTGAGCCAGGATATAGGCCTGAGAATGTATTGTACAAACTCTACCTGAATCATTTATTACATGTATTTATACAATTATCATTTTTGTCTAATCAAAAGAGGAGAGGACTGGATGTGTTTTCTTATGTCACACTGGTGTACTCTTGGTTCATGAATAAGTGGAGGGGGGGCAATATTTTTTCGGTCATCAACATTGGCATACTGTTGTTTAGACATTGTCAGCGTTCTTAGTTTATTTTTTCTTTTAACTGTATTTGATCATTAAGTAGGAATAATTTCTTTTACATTAGAGCTTAGCTTTTCTCCTCCCCTTCTTTTCACTGTATTGCGATGAATATCCCCCCAACCCCCTCTTATTTCTTTATTTTACATTAGATGAATTTTCCCACCCCCTTCTTCTTATTTGGTACTCCAGAGTAGATTATAATAGAGATGATGAGTTTGTCTCTTATGTTGACTGGACAGTGTTTCTTCTGTGCTCCCTGTAGCTATGGTTCTTTCTGTCTGTGTATAGAGACTCTTCTTACTTCATCCTTCAACACTATCATTTGGTCTAAAAAGGTATGGGCTTTGTGGGTCTAACAGACCACTTGAAGGCACATCTCATCCCCAATGTCTAATAACAAGAAACTGTGTGTACAGATGAGCAGTGACCATGCTGTTGACAGGGTCTTATCATGTAGTGCATTCAGATGTAGACACAGTTAACATGGGACCATACAAAATGTAGCCTACTACTATGACTATGTACTACTAGATCTACTTGTACAGTATGTCTTCTTGTTTTTTGTAAGTTACTTTTTTCAACAATTTGACCAAATTGCGTATTCGTTTTAACAAAACTAATTGAACTATAGATAAACTGTACTAGTGCTGACAGCTTTCTGTGCCATGACTATATTTGTTTAGGGCTTCATCTAGCTGCTTGTGTAATACATGTTGTACATGCTTTATGAGCACTGCAACATCAATGACTGAAGACTTGATGTGACATGTAAAACTGCTTCACAGATTTCTGTACTGTGCATTGTGTGTTGGCTCAGATCAGATGCTGCTACATACTACTACATGTAGTATAAGTGTATGATTTGTTGACAAGCTAGTGTTGAACTGAAAACATTTCTTATGGGATACACTGCAAGATCAATGACAACTGCAGACTTTATGATGAAACTGCACATAAGACATTGGCACTGTAAATGAAAATGTGCTGATGAGATTCCACTATGTACCCATGACCAGTATATGATATGATGAAAAAAGCTTCTGTAGTGTTGGATTTGACGGGAAAATGTAAAGCATTTCTAGGAAAACGTAAAAGCATTTCTAGGAAAAATTAAAAGCAATTCTAGGAAAACGTAAAAGCATTTCTAGGAAAACGTAAAAGCATTTCTAGGAAAACGTAGAAGCATTTCTAGTAAATCACTAACTACATCTCCTGACGTACTCTATACCTGCACTAGACCATACTACTACTTATGTAATTTTGAATACTCTGACTCTGTACTACTACTACTCCATGTACTCCTACTGCTACTGTCCACTAACTCCACTCCAGTACCACTTATACCTGAGTCAACTCACAGTACTACAGGCTCAAACACAGATACCCCCACACCAGGGCGGCTTGTCGTCATAATTTATTTACCATGGTCGTCATCATCATCATCCATAGCATATTTATGTCGTAGTGCATCGAATTCTCATTTCATTGTCTTGATTTATCAATCATAAAAGAATAGCATTCATGTATCATTATCTGTTATAGACTTCATATATCATTTCATGTTGTAGCATGGATATGTCATTATAATATTTTGAAATATTCATATTATAGCAATAGCATGAGTATATCATTTATAACATTTATTATAGCATTGATGTTCTATGCTGGTAGCATTGAGCCATTGGTGTAGTTGACACATGTCATCTGTACAACAATGTTTGAACTCCAGCATTGACCAAGTCTAGGATAGATCCACTAGACCATCATGTACATTGCACTTTTCACTATCACATGAAAGGGTGTGTCCCAATTTTGTAGGAGAATCTTTTTTTAAATGTTCACATTTGAGCTATACTTCAGTTTACGCCCTTGCAGATCTGTATTTGTCTCAAAAGAGGGTTGTTTTTTTTAGGTAAAGGTATCAGCGTGAATGTGATGCTCTTACTTACATGCTGGTGATCATACTCAAAACTGCCATAGATTGGGATGCTCCCTTTTGTGTGATAGATGATGCTGTGTCTATCATTAAGTCAGTCGACCTATCATCAATAATAATGGGTGTACCACCCCAATGTTCTCCCACCATTCACTACCAGGGTAGTCCGTGCCACAGTTTGTCTTCTTCTCTAACGTCTCTCTTCTTCTCTAACGTCTCTCTTTTTCTGTCTATCAGTATCAGCTTTTGGAACAATTAGTTGTCAATGTTTTACTCCCGGGACATCCCGCTCATTGTGGCTTGTTGTATACTATATATAGCAGCAATGGTGTGTGTGTCAGGGACTGCTAGGACATGCAGCTAGGTCTGAACTGATCACTTCTCTCAATGTGCTCTCTACTCATACATAAATGGATGGACTATTTCTCTCTCCCAGCTATAGAAGACAATAATTGTGATTCCTATTTTGCAAAATGCTTTCAAGAAAACATCAATCTGTGTTTTGACATGGGTAAAAAAAAATCAAGCAAACAACTTTTCTGTGTATTGTTGACTTACATCATTTTGTTGTATTCAATTCTTTATGTAAATTATATACTGAATCAATTAAACCTGCAAAGTCTTAAAACACTTCAGTTGGTTGTGGCTTCTTTCACTTGTTGTTATATTAATATAAATGTCAATGTCAATGATCAGGCAAGTTGTCACCGACAGTTACTCCCACCCACAGCTGGGTGTACTATGTACTTTTTGTCATCCCTTCTCCGGGAAATTCGCCAGTGCTATGAATGAGCTCCGCTTTTCGCTGAAGTCAACACACAGTCGCCACAGAGCCCGGGCATCAGCCACAACTGGACTACGCTTCATCGATTTAAAACTGCGAAGTGGTCTTTCTTTAACATGCACACGGGACTTCCGAGAAGACTGGGTGCTCGGTCCCTCCTATCAAGAGGACCAGGGGCTGAAAAACACTCAAAGTGAAAACCAACTTTAAGCTTGCACAAAGTTCTACACTATGGACGACACCTTGGCGACAGCTGAACGCTTTACCGCTGTGCTGACTTGACTATCAAGTTTTTACAAATTCTGAATAAAAATGCGTGGATGTTGTGAAGTACGCCCTAGGCCTATTAATAGTAGTAATAGTAATAGTAACAAAATCTCCGTTAAGAACCGTTGATAATGAATCGTGCCCCGGTATTAAGAAATATGAAGAAAACAAATAAAGTGTAAAGTGTTGGGAAAATAGACAGACAGTCGTAACAGTTGGCCTACATGTCATTGTCATCTCTACATCAAACTGTATATTAATAATAACAATAATAACATCACTTAAATAGCGCAAAGTGGGCCCAAAGCGCTTTACAGCATATTATTACCCCGACAGACCTGTTTCATTCCAAAGCCATCTCAACCTCC
>JAUELK010212386.1:0-20017 GCA_031471215.1 Gastropteron pacificum | reverse complement strand
CGACTTTCTCACCTCACCCAGGTGTAAAATGGGTACCCGACTATAGACAGTGAAAGATCTTGTTGGTATGAGCGCTGACCAAGGCAACACTACCAGTATGCCTCACAGGAGGTTGAGAAGGCTCCGGAATGCATCAGGTCTGTTGGGGTAATTGTGGCTGTAAAGCACTTTGAGCTTGCCGTTGAGCGGGGAAAAGCGCTATATAAATGCTATCTATTATTATTATTATTATTAAATGAGATGACAATTGCTCAGTCAAATCTGAATTTTAAACTTCTTTTTTAGAAGTGGGGAGGGGGGTTGTACTGTCCAGCTCTACAAAATTTCTAAGAGCAGGTATTCCCTCCATTCCCAGAAGTAAATACACAACAAGCCTCTATTCCTCAACAGATCAGCTGAAGAGTATCTAAAATAAAATACCATACAACATGATGTACGTGACATTGAACCAAATAGCAAATACTCAAACTCAAAGGCTGCTGTTTTAGAAGAAGAAAGCATGGGCTTGCCCTTTTTCCAGCCACATGGTCTAACTTAGACACAACAATGTGTTACAAAAAGCTACGCCACACTATTGTGAATAATATGAATGGAATGAGTATTTCAATTTTACATGACAGGAAAAGGTGTTGGTTTGTTGAAAAAAAAACCCAAACTAAGTACCTGTCTGCATACTTTTTGAATGTTCTCATTCTCCAAGCAAAGCTGATGAATATGGCAGTTGATATATTTAACTTACAAATCATTAATTCAAATCATTCACTACTAATACTCATAAACATGATCCGTCGCTTGCCGACAAAGGTTTTCACATTATACTGAGGCCAAGTTAGTTGGATCAATTATATTGATGAGCAAAATGAGTAAACAACAATATTGAAAAGATGTTCATATCTGTATGAAGTATAAAGAATTAGCGGTAGAGAACAAAGATGTTTAACACATGACTTACCCAGTGAGGACAACTGGATATCTGCGACAGCAAATGTCTGGTCCATTATTGTCTGTGAGATGAGAAATTCTTCACCCACTAGTGAAGGCAGCTTCTGTAGTCTTTCCCTGCCCCCGAGTGGCACCTGGAATAATAATGATAGTAATAATCTCACTGTAAAGAAGATATGGTCACATGACATCACTTTCCAATGATCATGAAAAACTTTTTGGGTAGGCATCCATAAAATCTGCAAAACTATGAATTAATTTTGCTCTAGAATATAGATCTAGATCAGATAATATGTATTCTAATCTAGATTCAGAATAGAACATTCGCAGAATGTAGGAAGTTGCTTTTACAGTGGAGTCCGCTTGAGATAAACTCCTTGGGACCAGGAAAAAGTTGATCTTAGGCAAGGTTTGTCTTATTAATGACAATGATAATAATAATAATAACAACAACGTAAGATTAATAATAATCATATTAATGGACACATTATACATACAGGTCACACCCAGTAAATGTACTACAATACAATGTACATTTTCAGTATGAACAATGTCAAGACTACTATGACTGGTAAAATATGCTGGAGAGTACGTAGAGACAAATTGAACAATGGAAGAAAAGTATATCATGACCATTGTGTGTAGTGAAAGCCACATGACCATTTTATCTTATTTCTTTTTCCTATAGGAGGTGAATATTCAATATCACAGTTGTAAATATAGCAACAAAAGTGTAAATTGAAAACCAGCTCACCCCAAGAACAGGAGTGCCGATGTTTGAGGCGTAGAAAGTGTCTGCTTCATCTGTTGGCATGATGTACACAGGGAGGCTGTGGGAGGTGTGGATGGCCAGGAATATAGGGCCAGGGCCCTGGGAAGGGGAGGAAAAAAATGCACACAATTACCTAGATTTCTGGACTATAAGGACCATAAGCCGCTACCCCCGATCTTTACCCCCAAAATGGATTTGTCCTGCCTAATATAAGCTGCACCAGATTACGTACAAAACATGTTTTGAATTTATTGGATTATTACTATTAAACGATCCCCGTTAAATGTGTAGACACAAACACATGTGTGCAGCACCCCTTTCAATGTTTCTATACATCGACAAATGACCCGCTCATTTGTGTTTAGGCCTTCGTCTTTGACTATGAGAGTGTGTATATATCAACTGCCGGTATTTCAGGAACAAAATCCTAGAAAAAGCTGCACAGGTGTATAAAGTGCTGGAAAAAAGTAGCGGCTTATAGCCAGTAATTACGGTACGGCTACAGACATGCGTCTTGTTCTTTCTTCCTGGGATATATTTGTGTATTCCATTCCTTGTGATCGTTGAGGTAAATAGATAACCATTATTAGTAGACATTTCAATAAGAATTAAATACTATCTAAAGGTATACTCAAGAACAGGCTACTGGTGAAGAAGTACTTGTGAAATGTAGATGCTCTGAAAAGATGATAGAATACTGTTATTTTGGGGAACTATCCTGATCCAGAGTTAAAAAGATATTTCTCTCAGCAATTAAGCTATTCACAGTGAGCAAAAAGAAAGGTATGGTAAAAGCACCCACAAAATTCTTATTGTCAATAGCTGCAATTTGTCTAAAAATAACGAGAAAACGTATGCTCTACAGTTTTCATGGTACATGTAGACGAGGATGGACCACAACAAACATATTCCATGTCACCATAAGTTAGGCTATGCTTACTTGTAGAACATATTCCACGTCACCATAAGTTAGGCTATGCTTACTTGTAGAACATATTCAAAGTCACTATAAGTTAGGCTATGCTTACTTCTAGATAGTCCAGTCTCCCCAGGCCACTTATGAAAAGAGTTTGATCAGGGTGCATCACTGCAGTCCTTGGAATGATGGCAGAACCAGGATCCAGGAGAGTGTTTTCCTTTGGACTCAGCAAATTCATTAACTGAAACAGACAAAACATATGGCGGAAATCATCAAAACAATTGGAGGACATGTTTTCTCTATTACCATCTCTCTGCAAGACAAAGTGGAAAAGCTTAGACAATTTTGCAAATGGTTTCCCCAACCTGGACATTTGCTTATGATAAGAAGAAACGAATCCTTGAAATGCACCAGATGGGAGTAGAAACACATTAAAATTCACCACTTAAACGTTCAAAGCCAGGATAGGATTAACGAGTCAAACTGGATTGATCTCTCAAGATTGATAAGCTTCCATATTGTTCAGAAAACTTTAATTGGTTCAATTTTCATTTTCACGTTCAGAGTGTGGTTTGATTCACAGCACAGAAAACTTGGGATTTAGCAACTAGGTCTAACAAACAACCGGCATTTGATAATGGATTTTCACTCTTTCTTTATCAGACCAGTAGCACAAGTTACACAAAGCATTCCACTGACCTGAGCGGGGTTGATGATGCCTGGAGTGTCATACATCCAGTAACTGCTGCGGTAATCCTCCTCCTCAACCACCTCCTGTTCCTTCTGGCTGTGGACTGAGTCAAAGCTTCCGTCCATGCTGCCCTGGAAGCTGACCATCTGTTGGCCCCATGCACTACCTGTCGCATCATGCTCTCTCTGGAGCTGAGTGCGGACGTCTGTCGGGGTCACCTCATCTGATGATAATTATAGCAATGTATAATAAGACATCAATTTGTCTCCGTTGTAAAAGTAACAATGAGAGTGTGAGAGCATCCTTGCTCAATGGTTGCAAACACAACATACACATATCATGCCAGTTGGATACCAAGGTATCAAAGTAACCTGTATTCAGAACAAACTTTTCTGTGTCCAAAGATCACTCGTAACAGAAAAAATGTCTTTCTTACCCTTCAACCGCCACGATTCTGTCTGTGGATTCAAAGTCCTCTCTGACTTCAACTTTGTCTCCTCCAAGGCTATGGCCTTTTTCTGTTTGAGACGAGTGTGTCGTAAAAATGTGGTTCTGGAAGATGGGCGCATGATTGGGAACTTGAGCAAGTTGAGCGTGGTACCTGGGGAAAGTGCTCAGGTGAAATGGTGGCTTGTACACTATTAAGTAAGCTATTGATATTCTATGAAACAAAATACCAGTTCCAACTGGGTATAAGCATGGCACAGTCATTAAAAACATTTTTATATTGCTTACAGTGGCATCTTATGGTATCCCAGGTTTAGTTGAAAGTGAACTCAAGAACCAACAGCAATACTTGTGAAAGCCTGAATATTGATAACCACTTCTTCTGTCTTACACAAAATGTGATGTTATTTTTAGAAAATGTGCTGAAATTCCCATGTCACTTTTTTATGTATTTTATGTAACATCCTTGTAATAACGTGAATAAACTTGTTGTATCTCACTAAAATGAAATGTCAAGTGTGAGGGCCTACATGTAAAGTGTACAAGAACTCTCTTACCTGGCCAGGCTGACACAGTGGCTCTTTGTATCAAGTCACGAGCTGTGTGCTTGCAGTAGTCAGAGCCCAGTAACATATTGAACAAGCTGGACTTGCCTGAATTAGCTGTGCCCACAATGTACACATCCACTGAAAAGAAGAAAAGAATTCTCCATACATTATACACATCTAACTGAGTATATATATTTTTGGATAATGACGCATGTGAAGGAAGAAAACAAAAGAATCATGATTAATCGTAACTTAGTTGCAATTCATGTGTAAACAGTGTAAGGGAGAGTAATCAAATGGAAAATGCAGAGAATTCGAGACACAATTTGTGAATCAAACTCAAAAAATTATTTACAATGAAGGCAAGATCTTGAACATAAGAACCCCCCCCCACACACACACACAAACAAATGTAAATATAAACAAATGATAGCAAACCCACCTCTCCTTTTGTAGAAAGAAAAGAGTTTTGTGATGAGATCCTCAATACCATATCCTGTCTTTGCACTGAGAAGTAAACATTTCTGCAGGTTCTTTAAGCCAGCTTTTTTACAGGCTTCCTGTAAATGATGCTTGACAGCTATAAGGTACTCTGGGTTATCAGGTGCTAGCAAGTCCGCCTTGAAAACAAAGTCAACTCAGAATATTATGTTGTTTCATTATTGTATTAAACATGCGAACATCATAACAACAGACAAAGCATTGTACAGGGAAAACTTAAAAATATGCGGTGTATGAAGTCTAATTTGCACCGATAATTTGAAATGGTACATTAAATCATGAATTGTATTTTTTCACAAAGAATACTACACACAACGTACAGCGAAATTCAATTGGAGACAGCAAAGACTTAAAAATCAGAGGCGGAAAGGGAAAAAAAAAATGTGACAAAGGAATGACGAATGTCATGCATCACTGATAGCTGACCTTATTTCCGAGGATAATGAGCGGATGGTTGTGTCCAATGTAGTCTGACAGGTTGGGAATAATGCTGTCCTCTATGTCCATCACATCCACAACCATCACAACAACTGAGCGTGTCGGCCTGATTTTGGCTATCATCTCTGCAAACTCTTCAGGTGAGGTGGACACTTCTAGAAAGAGGTTCTCATGCTGCATCAATTCACACCGTTGGCAGATTGAGCCTTTCAGCTCTTTTACACTGAGCAATTTGAAGACTTCACTGGGCATGAATCCAGGTAGATGGCGATTGTTGCACTGAAGGTGTGCACCACATCCAGTGCATGGAATAATGCTGGATTTCACCTTCTGATCCTCTGTGCCAAGGATAGTTGAGGATCGCTTCTTGGTGGCCTCTAAATTCTTGTCTTCTAAGGTGATGAACTCCACCGAATCATCATCAAAATTGTCGTCTGAATCAGAGAATTCCTCACTATTAACATCAAAATCATTTTCCATCATACTTGACTTTGCACTGTTAATTTCCTTTGCCAAAACACCCAAATTCTGTATCATATCTGTACTGTTCGCATTTGAAATGTCATATGAAACTTTTGTGCTTCCTTGATTTGGTGAGTGATTGCCCATTTTGGCTTTATATATTCTCATTGCAGACAATGACACTGGGGGCATTTTCAAAGAATCTTCTTTTTTCTCTTCATCTTGATTACCAGTGACGGCTTCTTTCCATAGCCTCTTTGAAGAACTTTTCCATCCATTCACATGAAGTGCTCTTCTTACTTGGGAACTCCTGCCAAAGTTTGAGACATAGGAGAATGCTTCCCTTACAGCTTGCATCTCTGTGATGGATGTCTGATTGTCTGAAAACCTGTATTGTATACAACCAAAATGGTTAAAAGCATTTCACTGAAAAGTGGAATTTCTGAACTGACCCATTAGTCATTAACTAATCATTGAACATTTTTCACAACAACTTTTCAGTCAAACCAGTTATAAGGCCTAGATCTAGATTGTTTAAAATGTAGTGACATGCAGAAAATAAAAGGCAGTATTAATTGTCAATTGTCAGAGTAAAGTAGAACTATCTAAAAAAAAAAAAAAGTTAAGTACACCTATGTTTGTGGGATAGAATCTAGGTGTGCTAACTAACAGTCCTGCACTAGATCTAGAAATAAACAAATCAATTTTCTATATTCTATGCCCCAAATCATTTGCACCATTCATTCATGTTCAGAATTTGTTCACACAATAAAAATGCCTTAAACTTTAGTGTCAATATGAAACTCTAGATTCTCGATCTATCTCTCCCAACAAGAAACCCACTCTGACTGTTTGTCTCTACAATAACAAATCCACTCTCCCATCTCTGTGTCAAAAAGAAACTCTGGTAAAAGTGCAGTTTAGTTAGCGCCATGACTTTGGATGGACGACATGGGTGGGCGAATACCGAAATCCGATACGTGTTTTGCGGTGTTTTTATGGATTCTTTTAAACAAGGTAAGAGGAACTGATACTCCAATGTCCAAGTCCAAGTGTGTTCAGAACTGTGTGAAGACGACTCCTTTTAGACCTCCTGTCTATAAATAATAGGCCTAACGCCCGCTGCAAGATTAATCAGGTAGGCCTACTAGATCTAGATCTAGTATTAGTTTAGTATTCGTCCGTCCACCATTGTCGCCCATCCAAGTTGGTGGACTAGTATACAATAGTAGACAGCGCCTATCCGCGACGCTAAACTGCACTTTTACCGAAACTCTATCTGTCCCAACAAGAAATTCAAGAAACCCATTGGTCAGTGAGAAACTCAAATCAGCTTCTCTCTACAGTACAGTTACAGTCTACAGACAGTGAAGTGACTACAGTCTTAACAGTAATAGTAACACATCCACTCTCTGTGTCAATAAGAAACCAAAGAGTTTACCTATCCTCCTAGATTCTCAAAATCTACATTGAATGTGGGGTGATCTAGGAGTCTAGTCGATCGATGTCTTGAATGAAATTGTCGTTAAACAACGACTCACGAATGACTGGCCATCACGTCTGTAGCAGAAAACGTGCCGAGATGTAAACATTAAACAACCAAGGTGAACAATAACGAAAGTGAAACTAGAATCTCCTCACACTCTGTGTCGTGTCCAGATTTTCTTTTAACGATTTGTTGTTGTTGTTGTTGCTTTTGTTTGTTTGTTTTTGTGTTTTTGTGTTGTTTTTTTTGGGGGGAGGGAGGATGGGTGGCGACATCAACAGTGTCGTCAGAAAACTCTGACGTTCAGGTGAATCCGTTGACTCATTCGGAGCCCGCAGAGCTTCAACGGAGCAGTTTTAACTGCTAGAAACAGAGCCTACAGAGAAGGCGGTTTCAAAAACTCTGAATGTCAAGGGCGTTCGCTCGCGCCTGGATTATGATTGAATGAAAGAGTAGGCCTAGGAGAAGTACACCTTAGGCCTATGTAGCCTAGATTGAAAGAAGCGAGTTGTCCCAGTCAAGGCCTAGACTACATAGACAAGCTTAATAGGCCCCTACTGCAATACTGCCGTTTTGTGGTAGGCCTAGAATCTATAGGAAAAGCTTAGGTAGATAGCCTAGTTTGTTACCTTTTACATTCAGTTTTGACTATGATGATGATGGATAAAATATCATTTGTCGAGAATCGAGAAGAGCTGTTTTGCCTAACTGACTGACTTAGACTATGCCTATTACTTCGAGATTTCTGGTGCGTCTTTACTCGGAACCGCTATTAATACATGTAGGCCTACCACCAGTTACACGGGTATTTTAAACTCGCCCCAAACATCAAGCAATACTTTTCGTTTTTTTTAAGTGTCTGTCAAAGAGGTCTGTGGCGTCATCAGATGTATTTGATAGGACAGCTATGGCTAGAGCTATTCTATTAGGCCTACTCAGTAACAGGAGTTAGCCTACTGTTGGTAGGGTGAATGGAAAACAGAGAGACGGCCAACGGAGGCTGTCCCCTGCTATACGGTACTTGGCTAAAGAGGCCTAGATTTAGATCTAGTGCCTAGTGCCTAGACTAGCACTAGATCTAGATAAGATAGATCTATATAGATTTCCATTCAAACAGACTGGGCGTAAATCGAAACCACAAACCTGTGTCCAAAACAACAACAATAACAACAACAACAGCAACAACAAAACCTATAGCGGAATCCACCGGGCGCACTTAAGTGGGCGTTTCCTGATGGAAATAGCCATCGCGCCGGCTTTATATACAATTATAACCTCCTAAAATAGGCAGAACATCTTGCGCTAAATGCGTCTTCTCGCAATGAACTAGGCTAGCGTACATTAGGGCCAACATGTATCGGTTTGTAAGGTCATTGGTTGAACCCAACAACAGTGTTTTCCAGGCCTACATGACCCTGACAGGGTCAAATCAAATTTTGCTAAAGGTGAGGCCTACGTTGAGTGCCTAAGCTAGCCTAGGCTATTGACCTACGGCCTATGACGTCCGCCGAACCGCGAATGCCTTGCTTATGCCTAAGTATGATTGACCAATTTCAAACAAACACGATCAAAGGAGCCCTCAGACGACGGACACTGAATGCTGGGCAACATCGCAGCACCGTGGACAGAAAACGCATGTCGACCTCGAGACTCATCAGTTGTAGGGAATAAGTCCGACTCCTACAACTATCCATAGCCGTAGGATTTGCATTTTGCAACCTGCGTGCTTCCAACGAGGTTTCTTGCTATGAAAGACAGAGTCTAGCAGCAGGCCAGGCAAGAAAGCTATCATTTTATTTTTGTAGTCATGCGGCTCCTGTAGATTCCAAGAAACGAGGCTTTTCAAGTGAGGGCAATAGCGAGGGCATGATAGTGAGAGGATATTGAGGGATTTTGTTGTTGTTGTTGTTCTAGCCTAGCTTCGTCTAAGAATCAAGATCATGATCTTGAGTCTAGGTCTAGAGATCTAATCTAGATTTTCTTGTGTTTCCAGGAAACCTCATCGAAGGCCCTCCTACAAAAAAAATGGATGAGTGGGAGGGTGAATCTGGAAAGAATACAAGTGAAACAACCATCAATAACAGTGAACAAAATGAAAACCAGGAAGAACTTGAGTTGCCTGAAAGTAGTGATGCAAGGGTTGATGTTGATTCTGATGAGTGTTCTGAGTCTATCTCTGTCATGGAAACTATTGATCTGGAACTGAAACTTGAGGATACAGGAGATAATGATACAGCAGATAATGTTTTTGAGATTGAGGAACAAATCTCATCTACAGCAACCCCCATAGATCAGGCACAGAGTTTACATGGAGATACCAGTAGTGGATGTCAACTAAGTTTACCTATAGGCCTAGATTTTGAGTCGCCAAATTCAAACTGTGATCAGCTAAGTGAGAAACAAGAATCATTGAACGATGATACAGAAGAAGAACAAGCTACCCCTGATTTCTTTGATTCTATGATTTTATTTGAGTATTCTTCCCCTCGAAAGAATTTAGATTTGAATGAAAGGGAACCTGCTTCTCCTGAGGCCCCACAGTCAAATTCTTTTTGTGAAAATGATGAGCTTGAGCCTCTTCTCAAAATCTCTCAAGTCTTTTCTTGTGCAGAATCTGATTCTGGGCAAAACAAACTTTTCAGTGAATCGACCTCTACAACCACTGAGCCTGTCTCTGAAAGCAGCATTATTGAGACTTTAGAGTTAGATGTGGATATTCCACATGACAAGGAGTCATCAATGAATCCTAAACTGGGTCAGAGTGAAAGCCCACTAGATGACACACTACACATGTCTTCATCCCCTGTGACAGAGTCACCAGTGATCATTGACTTAGACAGATATGATGATGACGGTTCCCATTCTCAACACTTATGTCAGAATAGCTTCTTTCATAATAGTCTGGAGGAAAGCCCTCAGATGTCCAGTTCCATCACCCAAACAGTGCCAACTGACAAAGACAATGAGAGTTCAATTTATGTGTTTTCTGTGCCAACAAAAACACTGTCAGCTCCATTCCAACAGACTCTACAGGCAATGGAAACATTTAACAACACACCTTCCTGGAATTACTGCAACTCTGTTTTCAATGCACCAGAAGAGGACAAATTATCAAAGCAAGTCATTTTCAAGACAGAGCTTGATTCCCCTCAAATTATTCCAAAGAGTAATGCGACTAGTAACATTTCTTTTAGTTCTGTATTTCCATCTAAAGATCCCCATAGTCAGTCTGAAGGGTCACACATGACAATGGATTCTCTGAGTCAGGCTTATGAAATGAAGTCTAATGTAAGTGCTGAATCTACTGACACAAATTCCATTAGTTATCCTGACAATGGTTTTGACTGGGATGAGTACCACACTTTTTCAACAGACGTGTTTGATCCTGATTACATGTGTGACAGACCAGCTCACTCATGTCCAGCTGATGAGCATCCGTCCCAAGCCACAAGCAAGTTTCCTCATCTTGATACAGACAACAAAACAAACAGCAATCAAACAAATCTTGCCTCTCAGCAGTCTAGGCCTGAGGAATTTTATTCAGACAGCCCAACAATGCTGCAATCATCCTTTGGACAAGTTGCCATGCAAAATACGTATGGAAAACCATTTCCCTCGTCACGAATGCAAGGTAATCAAATGTGCTTTCAGAATGATAGATTGGATGGATACCTCTGGGCCCCCCAGGCTAATCCATTTGATAATGATCTTCGGAACATTTCTGGTCCTTATGGTAGCGCAAACCAACTTCCTTTTACTCCAGGAAACATAGCATATGATCCTACTCCAACTTTTAGTGGGCAAACAACGTTTGCAGCACCCATAATTGATGACGAAGAAACAGATGATGCAGATGAATTTGATGACATGCCAGTATCTTTCAGTCAGGACTCTGAAAGTGCTATGAGCTTTCAATCAAAACAAAGTTCATCATGCTATTGGAGTGATGACAGTTCACTGATGAACCCTCTCACTCCCTCAACTCCATCTACTTCAAGTACCCCAGCTCCTTCCACCTCCTCCGTGGAGACTTTCATGCCTGACACACCTGGTTTTGGACCTTGGTCTGGACCCAACCCCTGCATCCAAGACAACAGTGGGTACCCCTCCCCTATGCCAAGGCAACCCTTCACCATTGAACCAAACTTAATAGACTTTGACCTTCCTCTATCCTCTTTCAGGCCTTATCCCTCTATGGCAGACGCAATGTGCTCTGCTAGGGGGTCTCGTTCGTCTGCTGGGAAAAAGAAAAGTTTTCAGCAAGAGGACAGACAGCCATCAGAGCCGTACACCAAGCAAAGGAAGAATCAGATTCAGTCAGACAAGATATCCACTTCTACAGGGAAGAGCACCAGGGGCAGGAAAAAGGCCAGGACTCCTGGCAAAAGGGATCTCATGATGCAAGAGAGAGGGAACCAGGTCCGTCCTGAAGGTGCAGAGCAGGACGAGCCTCTCAAGAGTCGACACAATGAACCCCTCAATCAACATGCCATCAACATCATGCTTCAATGGTTCCAACAAAATGTGGACAATCCTTACCCAAGCAAAGCAGACAAAGAGGCTATGGCTCGAATGGGAAGCATTACAGAGAATCAGGTAAGCTCATATGTTTTTAACAGATTTTTACGCTTTGCCTGAAGCTTACCCTTAATGAGTTGAAAAAACTAGTTCAGTAGCTACTCGTTTTGACTCCCTTTTTCCTTCAGGATCCTGTACTTTTTCAGTGGTTTTGCTTCATTTTCAATACCTGTTCTTTCTATTTAGAAAAAAAACCCAAGACTACATAATGATTATGTGATGTTCACCTAGTGTTGTTTTTGCTGGATGTTTATTACTTCAAATTTGTGCAAAATGCAGATGTTCTGGTTCATCTTTGTAAGCCAAAATATCAATTGTTTCCTTTTAATTTCTTTCCTTTATTCCCAGTTGAAACCTGATATAACAGGGATGGTGGGACCAAAACAAAATCCTTTTTATAGCCGATCCCTGTTACAACAGATTTAAAGGGAGATAGGACAAATTGACAAATTCTTGATTTCTTTACCTTCTTTCTTACACTTTCAGTCAGCACCAGTACACACCATGCAGTGTGACAGTCCAATATGAATGTGTTGAGTAAAAGAGAGAGAGACAGAGCAATGTTGGGCCTGCGTGCTATAAAATACTAAAATACTGCATGCTCGCCAGCGATTACCCACTTCTACTGCAGCATGGGATTGCATATTGACCGCAAAAGCCCTGCTATAACCGATTCAGGTTTCCTATCTCCCTGTTATTTGCCAATTTTTTTAAACAGACAAAGCGAAAGAAAAAACAGGGATTGAAAAAAGCCCTGTTATTAGCCTACCGATTTCCTGTTATAACCGGTCCTGTTAAAGTGTTTGCACTGTACCAATTTTCTCTAATTTAGGATTGTTTATTTTGACTTTATTATCTTCTTTTTAAAAGAAAATATATTCATCATGAATCAGACTCTATGTGGCCACTGCACTTTCATTGGGTTTTTTTCAGGTAAAATCTTGGTTTGCCAACAAGAGGAACCGCACAAACAACACTAAACCTAAAGTGCAAAAACGTGCTATGGAGGAGAAGCTGAAGGAGTTATGCCTGGATTTGGAGCGTAATCATCACAACCCCCTGGCAGACAATACTCACATCATTCAACAACTGTCAGGAATCATCCAGCACTGCAATGTGACAAGGCCGGATCAGGTATAACAGTAGCGCCCATTTGAGTCAAAGAAAATGCACTTTCACAGCAATTTATTCACCTAATGAACACCACAATGTTAAACTCAGTGAATTGCATGGAGTGAATATACATGATTTTGTAAGTTTAAAAACAATTATTATTAAAGCTTTATTAGTTTTGTTTTTGAAATACATTGTACAGCATATACTGTTTCCTTTTTGGGGGTTTTCGACTGGACGCTGGAATCATTAAATGTATGAAGGGATGGAAGTGAGATTTACTATCCTCTCCACAGTAGCGGCTTTGTGTGATTAGTTACTTTAATCAGTAGTAGTCTGGTTGATTGATCGATATGCTCATTGCCTGTGGCTTGCCATTTAAGGAATGTAGACATAACTTTCGAAGATGATTACATTTTAGTTTTAGAAATTCATTTTTTGAAATGTTCTTATTTTATATCCTACAGCATCAACAAGAGAGGCATCCCTCTTGTGCAGACATGCCAGCCGTAAGTACCAGTGGAAGTGTACCCAATCTGATTCTTCAAAGACTATCCCTTCTGAAGAAAAGTGGTATGCACTGACCATTATCTGATTATGGCACACAATATAGGATTTAAAGACTTGACTGCATAGTTACATTTGACATTTTCTAAGCAGATACACTTCTATCTTTTGATGTGTACAATGTGGATTGCTTTAGATTGTCACAATCACCAAATCTGCTAAGTTTTTGTTGTTAATTTGTTATACGTGTAGAAGGCTTGTTTATGTGAATATGTTGTTTGAATTATCAATGGGACAGGAATGAGATCTGTTTGTTCTAAGGCACTGTCATTGAAATAACACCTTAGTCTTGACATCCCTCTGTGCAAGATATTCTGATATTATTTAAGACCTTTTATTGTTCTTTTATAATTTGTCGTTTACAATTTTTCTTAAGAGACTATATTTCTTTGCATAAATTCATAACACTTCATATGGCAGATTTTCTCACAGTACCCGTAGATCTAAGTCTGGAATTTAGAAAAATTGCTGGACGTATGAATTGTAAGAACTCATGTCCAGTCTAATGATGTTAGGATGAAGTAATAAGAACACATCTATGTAATTAAGGACTTGGGGGGGTGCCTGATGCACCACCCTACAGACAAAGTTATACAAGCTACAAGGCTGTCATTTGCAGGATTATGTGCTAGTTAATCTACATTTGTATGTTTTAGATAAGGAAGACAGTAAGAATGGAAAATATCGGACATGGAAAATGTTTACTTTCATCTATCATGTTGGTTGTTTTTTTTAGATGAGAGAAAAGAAAAGTCTGTGCTTGACGCCAAAAACAGCTGAAGTTAAAAACAAAAGACTTACAGAATTATTGGTTTCATAGAATTGTGTAAATACAAATAGCGTATACATGTGTATATGAATAAGAAGAATTACTCACATGTTTGGTTTTGACCTTTCGGTCCTCTTCAGAGTTCCGGTAATGTGAGTAATTTGTTGCATTCATATACACACATATATTACGCTATTTATATTTATGCAATTCTATGATTAGTAAGGCGTGTATGGTTGAAATACACAAATTATCAATTAATTTTTTTTTTTAATCCCTTGGCCATCCTATCATTTGACCCTTGTTGGTTAGTAGCGATTTATTCGTTTTAGTGCGACACATGCTATTAATCATGATGTATGTTATCTTTCTAATGCTTTCGAAATATATTTAAGTCTTCCATGCAAGTACAAACAGTCTACAAGGTTAGAGTTTGTCCTATCGTCCCCTGCTCTTAATGGAGTCCACAGTATAGTATTGGTTTCCTTTCTATTCTAGTCAATGTTTTCAGTGGATTTCAGATATGATAATAATAATAATAAAGATCACTTATATAGTGCTCATCCCTCAGTCGGCTCTGAGCGCTTAAAGAGGTAATAGAAATCATGTCAGCGCTATCTATGTTTGTGTGCTTGTTGAGAATTCAGGAGTATTTTTTTCTGTTGTTTGACCGTTTCATGTTTTCCCAAAGAATTCACCAAAATACCAGTATGACTAAATGTATCCAATTTCGGGGAATCTGGAGTGATGTTTTTTTTAATGTGTGCATCAGAATATAAGTTCTCAACTAAATTTGTGCTGACTGTTGATGCATTTATTCTCCCAATAGATGTCCCAAGTAATCTTGCATAAGAGATGTTGACAGCATTCTGTTCTCAGCTAGTTTTAGGGAAAATGTGACAAAAGTTTCTTATCTTCATTTATTACCAACATTCTAGTTACTTTCCTTAAGGTGCAGAGTTTGATTAATTTGAAATATCTTCTTATGTCATAAAATGCATTTTACTTAGTATGCCTATTTGTATGTTTTCCAAATTACGGAGCATATAAATGTTTCCTGGGCTGCATTTTTGTGATAAAAAGGCCAGATATTTATGCTGGGGACCAGTTTTGTTTTCTACTGGATGCAATTTTTGAAGAGAGAACTTGCCGATTCTTTACGTCTACACATGTTTGTTTCATTTTCTATTGACATTACTTCAGAAATTACTCTGTCAAAAATTGAGGTCAACTTTCCTACAGACTGCGGTGATTTGTTTAGCATGCATTAGTATGTAATAATTAAAACCAAAGTGCCGTTTTATAGATTTTTTAGTGATCATTGAAGTTGCGCTGTGAAATCAAAATTTTTCTTCAACCGTTCTACATTGTACTTGACTATATCGTTTTGTTGACAGTCCAAAGCTCAGATTTTTCCCCACACAAAGTCCTAAATCAGGATGTTTTCTGCAGGTGATATTATTATGCAGATTTGAAATTGCTTTCCTCTTCTCCTTAACTTCACCACTAAACATTGAGTACCGGTATACAAATTCTTATTCATCAACGCATCTTAGATATGATTTGACAGAAGCAATTCAAAACCACTTTATACAATCTGTTGGGTTCAACTTTTATGTTCTCTCCTAATCAAAGTAAAATTATCATTTTGAACGTTTTATTTGACCACATTTTCGATTGGCAGAAAATCACAAAGACTTTTTAAAAGAGGAGTAATCTGCGTTAGTATTTCTAGTGTACACTCTAATACCTCTGTGCTCTTTTCATTAACACTTGTCATCATAAAGTGGTTTTACATAGACATGAAGTCTAAAACATTTGCTCAAACATACAGCGCTGACAGTTTGTGAAACAATCCTGTAAATTTATATTGTCAGAATGTTGGTATGTGCGCCGGTAGCACAATGTGCCGAACAGGCAGCACTACCAGTATGCCTCCCAGGAGGTTGAGATGGCTTTGGAATGAAACAGATATGTCAGGGTAATGCTATGCTGTAAAGCACTTTGAATTAAAAGAGAAAAAGCACTATATAAATCGGCTATTATTATTATTATTATTATTATTATTATTGTGTAAGTTGTGCTTTGTCCTTTGGTTTGTTTTTGAAAGAAATGTATGAACAGTACTTGGTTTGTTTGAAGAAAATGTCAATTAGAAAGTGACCTTGAAGATCTCTGAATCGCAAGTCAAATGGTTCACAAAAGGAAAGAGTTTCCATAATTACATTTAACAAATTGTGGATGAGGGTTATACTGCCAGAAAAAAAACAACCCATAATGACGTAACAGCCTTTTGTGATACTGATACAATCTTCACCCAGTTGTTCTGTTGGGACTTTTGATGCATCATGACATATTGTTAATGCTTGTGTTGTTGAATATGACATGACAATTCCATTTGTTTATTCATCTCAGAAAGTAATCATGTGAACAATTTTCATTGAAGAATGAAAACACTTTCTTCCTTGTTTGTGAGAATGATCTGAACAAATAGTTGCCTTGTTTACACATGACTTCTGTCTATTCAAAATGAAGGCAAAGATTTTTGTTCTGTATGAGATTTTCTGCTCGTCTTTCTTTTTGTTGCTTCAATTTGTTCTGTATTGTTTCTTTTTGTGTTTTGTGAGTTAAAAAGTATGTTTTCTCTTTCAGTTTACAATTACAGTGTAAACACATGAATCACATGTATTGATTAAATGTGTGACTAGACTACATGTATTATGATTGACTGATTTCAGTGTATTCTTAATCTTAACCTGTGATGGTGTTATAAACTTTTCTGTACATGTAATTTACCTCTATGTTGGCGGCATCATTGAACCATGCCTGTGATACAATCCTTATAAGTCTTTCAATTTTTTCATAAAGTATCAACTATCAGCCAAGTGCATTGATGTTAGCACAAAGTGCAGTGTGTTCTGATAACCAATGCTTCAGTCATCATTCAAATGTTTTTGTGTTCAAAGTCATCAAACTTGACATTGATCATTGATAGTCTGTTTGTTTCTTTTTTTTTCTCTTCATGTTTTCACAATTGTTTATTTCTCACATTAAGTTTCATCAAGATGAGTTTGTGCCATCTGATTGTACATATCAGACCAGCAACAATCAAGAACAAATAATTGAAAATTGTCCGTAAGATTCACTTTTGTGCCATACACTTAGTTGGTCTGGGGGATTTGAGACATTTGTATTTATAACTTCATGGCTGTGGCATAGATATATGCGAGACATTCTTCCAAACCAATTGATCTATAAGGAACTTTGGATCGTGTGGAAATGGAAAAATACGATGTCTAGATCTAGTATTGGCCATTCTCTCATATTCCTGGGCATTTTCTTATCATTTTTTGTAATATGTTCAACTGAAGTACATGTATCTTTCACCCTTGATGGAACAAGTGCAAAACATGCTCTGTTAATCAATTAGAATATCTACTCTATTCTGACAACTGTGTAAGAGGTAGTAAATAGTACATGTATATGTGGGGATCAAGGAGGGTACTTGCAGTGATAGAAACCAGTTTCCAGAAAGTTAAGCACTACACCCTTTCAAGAATGTATTTGGTTTTTGGTTGTTGTTGTTGTTTTTTTATGATGTACATGTACTACCCCCTTGTCATGCAAAATGATACAATCTTACCTCTAAAAAAAATCTCCGCCTTATGAGAGGAGAGCAAACAATGTGCAAGTGCAATTGTTGAGTCTCCTTTATGGCGTAATTGAAATGATAAAAACAATACTTTAAAAAAAAACGTAGCACAGTGAGCCCTTTATTACAATAACAACTTAAACTCAATCTAGAGACTGTTAATAATACTGATAGATCAGTGTTGTGAATCGGGGAACACTTTTTTTTTAAAAATTATAGAGGACACCAAAGTCAAACTAGAAGAATGTGGTAAAGTTTCCGTCCTATTTTGCCTTGTTGTACACATTCACAACCATTCATTTCTCCCTTTGATGTTTTTGTTTAATAAGGTCAAGTATCAATGTTTCTTTGAATGCTTGATGTTAATTATTCATTACTCATACTGTGTAGGCCAATATGGTCGTTCTACAAATGTATCTGTGGAACGAGTGTAGATCATTTGCTTTTGTACAAAAAAAGGTTATTATAATAATATGGTACATGTACATATGAGAAAACACACTTTGCTCTCTGATGGACTAGAGGAGTTGTCTCAGATTATTATTTTCACATCTTGTAAATTTGATTTACAACAATTTGAAAATTTTGTGTTGCCTTCATGATGAGTCAGTTTGATTTATTTAGATCTACAAGACAACTTTGCACAGTGGTTAGTTAAATATACTGATTTCCTAGCAAAGGAACCATATTCAACTCCCTGATCGCATATATACACATTTATACCTGGTACGGGTACATCTTTTTCTGTGATTAACAAGGCTCTCGGGAACAGAGCTCAATCGAATGTCTAGTCCCTGGTGAACATTTGAATTATTTAATTCAGTCTGTTAATTTGTCAAAAGCTATCAGCTTGATTTTGTTGTCCCTAAATTTTCCAATGTAGGTCACCTTTTCTTTCATCAATTTCAATATTTTGAACACAGGATTTGATTGCAAAGAAACAATCATTCCAAAACACCATATTTGTTAACCTGTATTTTCACTCTCTGAGAATATACAGTTAAATGCATTTGTACTATTGCCTCTATGCTTTCTTTTTAAAAAAAGATCAAAGCATCAAAGCTTACTAATTAAGATTCCTAATGCTTATGGTAATTTTCATGTCCTTTTTTGCGAATCCTCCAGTGTCTTAATGATGACTGGCATGTTATTTGAGCAGCAGTTGTTATGATGGAGATGTAGATCTTGTATCAGGAAATATTGTTTTCATTCTGTATCTTTTCAGATTTCTGTTGCAAGAATGCACTACCATCTCAGCAAACAAAGTTTTAGGCATTGCTGTTCCCCATACAATGTCACCTTTCTTTACTTACCTTACTTTGTATTCTTTGCACAATGTGCATGTTATGTCCATAACTTTTTCACTAGTTGATGTTCTAACAACAGAAATATGCACATGGTGTATGCATTGTTTGTTGAAACTCCTACTTACTATTCTTGGAAAATAAAACGTGTTGCAAATGAGAAGTCTGTTTGTTTCCTTTCTTGCTGGTTGTTTGTGTCAACTACTGTACATGTATTAATTCACACAAGTGACTACAGAAAGTCTCACAAGCTAACCTTTTTCTCCTCATAAAATTAAAATTCTTTGTTGACTTAGAGGATTTACACGAAACAAGTACATATATTCTGTATTGTTGTACCTACCGGTGTCACTTTTTGCTGTACATTAGTCATTCAGCAGTTGAACATGGTTGGTATGCATGTTACTATTTCGATGACAATGTAGATGACACAGCTGTCAAGACATTTTGTGTGAAACAACCAATGAGCAGGAGTCTCCTGAAATATTATTATTAAATCTGATCCCCCAACCAGATCATACTAAATACATGTACTAGTTACTAGCTCACTCATCAAACGCCGCTACAATATTAATTATGTGTGGGTGCCTAGGAAAATCCCCAACATTTTTAAAATTACTTTTTTTATAACAACATAGCCTCCCAGCAAGACCTGTCTCTGAGAGTTTTTTATCTCCAGAAGATCGCATGAATGTCATATCAGATAACCCGCATACAAGACACTTTCATCTATATTAATATTTCTGTTCAGCATGGTACATTCGTCGCCCTACAGACTAAACTATACAAGTTACAGACTTCAAATTTGGCATGAGCATGACATGTCCG
>JAUELK010212275.1:0-10531 GCA_031471215.1 Gastropteron pacificum | reverse complement strand
CTCCTCCTCTCTTCTTCTTCTTCTTCTTCTTCTTCTTCTTCTTCTTCTTCTTCTTCTTCTTCTTCTTCTTCTTCTTCCACTATTTATATTGCCAATCCTGTTTGTTTTTTTAATGATTTAACATCTATGGTTTCTCAGTTTGAGGTTAAACGTCTGATGACAGCTCGTCAAATATATCTTGTTTGCCCATGTTCCAGGTGCACTGTACATGGACGACTGCCCTGCAGAGAGAATGATCCCTATCTACTTGGTAGTGGCCGGCAGCTTTGCGGCGGCCAAGAACCTGTTCAACCTGGTACAGAGGTGTCGCAAAAATGAGCAGGAGCGCGAGGAGGATCAGAAGAAAGTCAACCCTCTGGAGACACTGGTCAACTGTTTCCTCTTTGCCTGGTTCATTGCTGGTGAGATTTAGCGGATTAGCTCAGTCGGTAGCGTGTCGGACTCGGGATACAACGAGAAAGGTTTTTTACCACCATTTCCTCATCCCACTCAGGTGTAAAAGGGATACCCGGCTATAGGCATGTTTCTGCGTCTCACAGGCTGCCTGTACTTGTGTTCAATGTTTTTGATGTGATTTGTGTTGCATGCGCTTGTAGGCTGTCGGGGGAGTAATAGATGTAAAGCGCTTTTAGCTCTCTGGAGGAAAAGTGCTATAAAAATGCCATCTTTACTTTTTATTTTCAGTGCGATCCACTCATCTTTGGACTCGTTTCCTCTCTTTTCCCTTTTAAGAATGAGATATTGGAGCAGAAAACTGAGAACAAAGAAGAAGAAGAACCGAGAACATAGGGCACTGGAGAACCATGGACAATACAATTTTACATGTATGTATGAACAATAAAATGTCCACATGTATCTTATCTTATCTTATTTTTTTCCCCAGGCTGTGTGTTCATCTACCGCACCAAGGACGAGTTTGTCTCGGACAAGACCAGTGACGACTATTGTGACTCCACTCTGTACTGGTTTGCCTTCTGGATCACCACCTCTGTCTACATCTTCATGGGCTTCTCCTGCTGCTGTGTCTGTCTCGTGGGCTGTCTGGCTGCGTGCTGTGGGGAGGGCACCCAGCAATAATAAGGGAACAGGCTTAAGGGGCACCCAGCATCAAAGAGCGAACAAGGAAACAAATAAATGAACAGGCTAAAGGTAACAATAGATGAACAATCATTAAAGGGGTGCCCAGCAACAATAAGTGTATAATCGTTAAAGGGGTTCCCAGCAACAATAAGTGTATAATCGTTAAAGGGGTTCCCAGCAACAATAAGTAACAGGCTAAAGGCAATAATAGGTGAACAATCGTTAAAGGGCCACCCGGCAACAATAAGTGTATAATCGTTAAACAGGTGTCCAGCAACAATAAGTGAACAGGCTAAAGGGGCACTGAGCAACAATAAATGAACAGGCTAAAGGGGTGCGTGGCAACAATAAGTGAACAATCGTTAAAGGGGTGCCTGGTAACAATAAGTGAACAATCGTTAAAGGGGCACCCGGCAATAATAAGTGAACAGGCTAAAGGGGTGCCCGGCAACAATAAGCAAGCAAGGAAAAATATATGTGAACAGGCTAAGGCTGCCTCACAATGCAGGGTTATATTTTTGATTGTCAAGTGACATCATTTCACCACGACAAAGCTCTCTCAGCTCTCCGCATACCTCACACTGTTGAATTCCTTCTTGTCACTTATCTTGTATTGACTGGGATACTGTTGATGAATCAGAAAACATTTTCTTTTCTCCGAGCTAGAGCTGAGTAATTTTACTTTCATCATGAACGTTACATGTATTCTTTCCAGTTCCTTCTTTCTTAATTTTCAAAAATGTATTATATTGTCAAACTGCATTGTGAAATTAGAGACAACCTACCTCTCTTCTTATCTGTTTGCTTTGGCATTTTTGTTGTTGTGAGTGATGACTTTTTTTTTCTTTTTACTTTTATTTTAGAACATTCTTCAAAACCTCCTCTCCAATGTGTAAATATGTTGTAACGTTTTCATATACTTTGCTGTCATTCTCTTTTACAATTTTTATTTCTCTGAAAACAGTGCAGAACAGTTTCTGATTGTGAGCAGCTCATTTTTTGTTTCGTATGTTTCTTGGAATTGTTAGATTTATTTCTTTCCTCTTTTGGGACTTTGTAACATGGTATATAGTTTGGTGTCATTGTTGCATAAATGCTTTGTTGATTTTTTTTCACTTGGTGGTATAGTATCCTATCATTTGACAAGACGAGGAATCTTGTGTTTAGATAAATCATATAGCACTTTGGAGTTTACTTTTCTTCCTTTTTCTACAGTTATACAATTTTTATAAACTAGTACCATACAGAAGTATATATACATTTTCTTTGCTTTTGCATAGTATCTAGATATCTAAACTATCAATTTTTAGGTCTACATTTCTTGAAATTAAAACTTTTAAAAAATGTAATGTTGTTTTTTATTTTTTGTATGCATTCTGAATCTACTTAAGATATTACCTCTTCTTATATTGTGCCAGTGTTTAAAAAATAAATGAGGTTTGGTTTATTACAATTAAAACTTTTAGTATTTTTAGTATGAAAGTAGGTTATCAAGTTGTTTTCACTTACGATGTATGTCTTAATTTGATTTTCTTTGGAAATGAGTATGCTGGGTGTCTTTCTTTTTCTTTTGAAAATATTATGCAATTAGATATAGATATTGTGTCTTTGACTATAGTTGTATATCAAAGTTAGAAACCTTTAGACAGTAATACGAATAGCAGTGCATCTAGCTACTTTGCGCACATGTCATGTGATTGATGTTCAACTCAATTGAATATGCATGTTGGTCTTGTAGCTTTGACATCAGTGAGTGACTAAGAATTCCACTACTTTGCCTAGTATATCAATTCAGCTGTTTGTACTTCTGTTATGGACAGATTTATTGTTGTCATGGTTACAACAATCAGCCATTACAATCATCTTGGGAAAACTTGCTGTCCGGACATTGCGATGAACTATGAGTGTGCATTTCTAGCTCCTTAAAGAATGTACAAACGGAATCGTTTTGTTGTTGTAATGTGACTTTTCTTTTTAAATTTAAAAAATATTCTGTAGGCCTTTAAGTTTTGTTGTTAAATATTTGTCTATTTCATAGTTGCATTTTTGTCTTTAATTTTGTTTGACTCTGTCTCTTGTGTTTATTGATAAGGGGTATCCAGTATTTGTTGTTGTTTGTAAGTTGGATCAAAGCTATCTGGATGAAAGGTGTTCCATTTCTTTCTTTCTTCTTTTTCCGTTTGATTACAAAGCTTTGTGATATTATGTATTAATTTGATGTTATCATTCCGTTTTAAGTAACTGACAACATTTTTTCAACAGTATTGACACACTAATTCCCACTTTTGTTTGCTTTTTGTCACCTTCAATGTCAGTTTATAAAGTTTTAATTATTTGCTGTAAAATACATTAGAATGTCATATATATTCAGAGAACAGTTACAAAGAAAAGCTTTCTTTAAAACACTTTGAATTTTATTGAATGGAAACAATAATGGCATTTACATAGGTCAGTTCCATGTTCTCAAACAATCTAGAATTAGTGCATCTCTTGTCAAAACCTTCATCCTGTGCCTTACTGTTGATGCATATGTCATACTCTTTTCCTGTGCATTTGGCTGTAGTATCAAGGGTTGCTCTAGCGGACAGATTAAGACATTGTCGTAGCATGTTGAGAAGAACACAAAAATACACTGAACCATAGACCAAGTCTAAGGCTGCGATTTTACGGAAGGAGAAGAAGACCAGGCTGAAGTATTGTAGCAAACCTTATCACTTGCTGGTGGAGGAACTTTCATAATCATGGTTTCCCTTATTGCGCATGTCTTGAATATGTATTTCGTCATCTTTTGGCGTATTGATGTAAGCTTCCGATTCAGACCCAGATGGTCTCTGCCTTAACTTTATGACTGTAAGAACACACCCAACATTCCTTGAAGAAGCCATGTTATCATATCAATCCAATCAGTGTGGCTAAAGTAAACATGAACATGTTGCATCACATTCAGTGTTGGCAACAATTCTGGCACAGTATATACTGTACATGATAGAAACTTGAAAAAATTGTGTAAAAATCTGCCTCAGCGCATAGACCATTGAAAGTGGTAAAGATAGATAGTCATTTGATCTTTTCAAAATTTGATTTTCATGTCTTTACAAATTGATTGTTCACTCTGGGACAGAGGTCTCGTGGACTCCCTCGGAAAACGTGGCTTCAATCCATCTACGAAGATATACATTTAAGCGGTACAACACCAGACGCCGCGGCAGACCGTGGGCAATGGAGAAATGTCATCAGACGTCTAACCTCAGACTGAGAGACCGCAGACATTAAACCGAACATTAACTCTTACTGTGCAAGTGTTGTGCTTGTTTATCTGTTACCGATTGCTTACTTCTTTATAAAGGCTTTCAAAATAAGACATTCTTGCCTTGCATGTGGAATATATTGAACATATCTAGTTGGCTTTCTAGTTCTACCCATAGTTAGTACAAATTGTTCTTGATAATTTATGATTGATTTGATCGGTCGTTGAGTATATGGATATCAATAATAAACTTAATCAGTTGACGGTGTACAAGTATATTATGGTAGATGTTTCTGCAGCATTGTAAAATGGTTTGTTAAGCTTCAAAAGCATTAGTATGAAATCCTGTCCACTAAAACCCATTGTTGTTTAACAAGATATCATTGACGTTTTTATAGATCTTCATATTTTTTCAATGGTTTCCTGTATGAAGGATGTATGTACATTCTTACTGATATCCACTATTCCTGTACACTTGACACTTTTGCTTGTTGTGCTTTTTTTGGTCACTGATGCAATCACTCTGTCTTTTTTCAATCACGATGTTGTTGTTCTGATCAGGCTGGTCTAATCTATCATGGTAACCATATAAGTCTTTAATCATGTTAATCTTTTCATATTGTGAAATTGTTGACATGTGTGCTTCTACATTTGCTACTATAAACTTACTGCATCAACTGTCTGCTTAACTTTAATATGTTCACTCCATACTTAAGCTAATGTTATTCTTTGCGAAGCATGTAATTGTTTTGACTTTGTGAATAAGGTATAAAAGGGTCTTTCTTTTAAGAAAAAGAAAAGCTTGATCTCTTTTTCGCAATGTAATGTTGGCCTTTTTACTTCTCTGTTTATACTATCATGGATTGATTTGTTTTTATTCCCCTTCCGTTTATGATAATGGCTGTTTATGATTTTTTACGTAGACTTAAATGTTACCTCTTCTTTTGTCGTGCAGGACTCGAAGTGTATGTCAGAAGACTAGTTTAAATGCTCCATCTATAAAGTATAGAATAGAATATTGATTTCTGCTGTGTTCTTGTTTTTATTTGCTGTGGAGATAAGTCAATAAGAAAACAGGACATTAATAATGGCTTTCTATACATTGTTGATCATGATATATTCAGATTTTGTTTACCAATCATTATAAAAGTATTGAAACCTCTCCTCTGATTGAATTCTACGACACTCTGATTCTGTTATATTACACAGGTGTTTGCAATGCTGTTTTCCGAGTGGATTTTGTTTTTTACTAATGAATGCCTTGTCTTCAAATCACATAATCATTGTGTAACAGTATTGAAAAATTCAGTTTTGACAGCATTAGTCTCCTGATCTTTGCTCAGTTTTTGCTTAATTTGTGAATTTGAATGGTTATCTATTTGTAGTGAATTCAGCATAATTGTCTGCGTTCTAGGTCTGTATTCTCAGTTATCCTAGATCACATAATATTCGTTTTTGTGATTTTTCCCCGAGTATTTCAACAAAGTCACCACAAAATTCTTCTGGTCTTTTTTTTTCCCTGTGAATTTTTACGAAGAAATGTTCAACAGAACAAAGAAATGTAGGCACATCAAACGTTAACCACTTTATCTGAACTTTGTGTGAGTGTTCTGTGAGATTTTTCAGTTCAGATTTTATATCAAACATCTTTGGGCTTCTGAAGCGAGTTTTGATATTGTGAGTACATCTTGAAGATCTGTTTCCTCTTTCTTGATTTTGAAGTGCACTTGTATGCTTCCTGTACCTGATGTGGTACTTGCCTGTAATAGTAGTAATAATAATAAGTGTATTTCTAACGCACCCTTTCCCCACTGTGTGGGCTCCAGGCGCACACTAGTAATATAACTAGTAAATGTACTACAAATACAATGGCATGCACATCAACTTACAGCACAAAACTCATTCGATCAAACTACTATAAAATTGGACAAAAAAGCAATAACATTCTCATCAAACCACTGGTAACATATCTTCATTGGGAATAATTTTTAGTCAAAATACTTTGTGAACAGATATGTTTTCAACTTCTTCTTGAATATATGTAAGCTTGTTTGGGACCCAAGTTCCTGCACATGATATTGTACCTGGCTGTACATGATATTGTACCTGCCTGTACATGATATTCTACCTGGCTGTATATGATATTCTACCTGGCTGTACATGATATCGTACCTGGCTGTATATGATATTGTACCTGGCTGTACATGATGTTGTACTTGTATACATTGTCTGATGATGCACATTCTTACTGTAAAACTCTCTGAGCTGATTATGATTATGTTATCTGGGTGTTCTGGTCTGGAATTATGTTTGTACAATCTTAACTGGTAACGTTGATGTACAGTATCTGATCTTATAACCTTTCACATTTGTTTCTATTTCCATGTAAAGACCAATTGTCTGCAAGTTTTCGTACCATGACCATCGTAATACATACCATTTCATGGATTACCACGTCTTATATGAATTTCAATGTCACTGTGGGGTCCTGGGGGGAAAGTCGCATCAAAATAATAACAATATTAACAATAGTAATAATAATGAATGTATATAGCGCCAAAGTATGCATGTACAATATCCCAGGATGTGAAGTTATGTGAATCAGTGAATATTTTCCATCTGGCTCACCGCAGGAAAAGCATTATGATTGAAATTTTGCTAGGAAATATAAGTGAGTGAGTAAAGAATTGAGTTGATTTGACACAGCCTAGACCAGACAAGGACGATAGAGTAGAGCAAAGATAAGAAGATTCTTTGTAGGCTTGAAATCCGCTGTCTAACCTTTTGGTTTGAGATGCAACATGAGCAAACTTTGTCAATTACTTTCTTAGGGCACTTCAAAAGACTTGACTCTTGACAGTCAGTTTCCTTGATTCATCCCAGTTTCCGGCTAAAATCTTTGACACGCTAGGTGGAAAACTTGCACGCAATTTATGGTCGACAGAACTTCACATTTATACTTGACCTCTTGAGTTTTTATATTTATAATTTATAATGACAGTATGAGTAAACTTGATGTCAAAAATCAACCATTGTAGTACATGTAATATGTTGTTGCATACAATAAAAAGGTTTCCAATATATTGTTATGAAATAGTGTTTGATTAAACGAAGGGGATTAGGCTCTGTTGCTTTGAAAATTGACTTTTGTTTTCATTAAGGATGTTAACATTTAAAAGTTTCATTTACACACAATATCAATAAGAGAGTAGGGGTTCATTAATGTTTAAAAATAATGATACAAATGGGATTTTGTTTTAATCATTTAATTAGTGGTGGCTTTGGTGTGAACATGTGGCTTACCATAGGCCTACTACCTTAACAATCGCTAACAGATTAAGTTTTCAATGGCTTACTGATATACATGATTTAATGTTGATTTTCTGTGATTTGTTTTTCACAATTTGTTTATAATTTGGCAATGGGACTCTGAGGTCATGTAAAATATACTGCGAAAATATACATTTATTCTGTGACTGTACTTTCCAGTGGTGAATCACTGTGCTATTTATTCCTATTAAACTCTTGTATCCACTTGTAACTGAACTTCGTTCTTGGATCTTCTTGAGAGAGAGAGAGAGAGAGGGAGTACATGTATGTGTGTGATATATAATAATGTAAAGAGACTCACGCGCTCTTTGGTCGTTTCCAACTTTTAGTATGTTTGTAAATCTTGGACTCTTACAGCAGACATCGAACAAAGAATTAAAGCCCTGGAACTGAGACGCTACAGAAGTCCCAGGCAAATCATATAAAGAACACATTACCAACGAAGACGTCAAAACATGCATACTGAACATTAAAGACAAAAATGCAAGGCACGGTAAACAGGAGTCAGAAGAAGAGGAAGGCAACAAAAAAGGTGGGAAAATAACATCACCGAGTGGACGGACAGACCTCAAGCTGAATGAAGAGCTGAGAACTGACTGTCAAGTCCTCAGAAGTGCCCCAACGGACAAACGTCTAAGGGACTATAAGTTTATGAGTACATGTACAACATGTATAAGTAAGTATATATAGAGGGGAATAGGGAGAGAGAGAGAGAGGGGGGGGGGGGGGGTCTGTGTGTGTACATATGAGCATGGTGTGCGTGTACGTTCATACTCATGCCTTGTTTTTTGTTTTGTTTTTATTTGTTTGGATTGTCTGTGGACACACTTTGTTGTTGTTGCTATCGTGACTATTTTGTTGTTGTTGCTATCGTGACTATTTTGTTGTTGTTGCTATCGTGACTATTTGTTGTTGCTATTGTGACTATTTTGTTGTTGTTGCTATCGTGACTATTTTGTTGTTGTTGCTATCGTGACTATTTTGTTGTTGGAATGTCAAGTTTTTGGTGTATATTCTTTTGTTCACCCATCTGTGTGTATTGCCCCCATAACCCATTACAAAAAAAAAACACTTGGCACTGCTAATTATTGTTAATAACAGATGATAGATACGTACCATTCAGACATAGCGCTTTGTCCCCACTTTACAACAAGGTCAACGCGCTTTACTACAGCCGCTATTACCCTGGCAGACCTGATTCATTCCAGAGCTGAACCTCCTGGTAGTTCTGCCTGGTCGGTGCCCATATTAACGTACTGGATTGGCTCAGGAAGGCGTGACAAGACACTTTTTTCCAACAGTAAACCTGGCATGTTGAATGAGGAAATGATCCCATAATATTCAAGTCGAATCCTCTCGTCCAAGAATCGACCCAGGACATCTTACACCCATCCGTGTCTGACTTATATCCGTTACACTCATAGATGCGTTTTACTCTTACATCCGTTACACTCTTGAATCTCATATACTCTCAGATCCGTTAAACCAATCCGCTACACTCTAAGATGCGCTAGAGGTCTACCCATCCATTACAGTCTTAAATCTGTTACACTCTCAGATCTGCTATACCCTCAGATACTTCGATCTATTACGCTCTTAGATCGGGTGGTATACTCATCCTTTACACACGAAAATACGTTCTACTCATCCGCTTCACCCTCATCCGGGGGTCGTTACACAAACAGGCGATACTTCGATCTATTACGCTCTTAGATCGGGTGGTATACTCATCCTTTACACACGAAAATACGTTCTACTCATCCGCTTCACCCTCATCCGGGGGTCGTTACACAAACAGACGCCTGTCTGGTTCCACCTGGTGTCTACTGAATCAGCCTTGAAAGAGGGCACGACGCAGTGTCTTGACGCACGAAGGCCGTAGACTGTTTCATAACGTACGGTACCATGACAGGAAGTCATGTTGTACATGTATATCGCACCATTGCAGTTGCAGTCAATAATAACTGTATGACATCCAGACAGTGCCAGACACTGCCGCCCCCATATATCTCTACAAACTACTTTTTAGGCAGAGTGTACTAGTGGTGGAGACTTAAAATATGTATAATACAGCCTGTATATGGCGCCTTTCCCTGCTCAACAGCAAGCTCAAAGCGCTTTACAGTTACATCCACTATGATCCCGACAGACCTGATTCATTCCATAGTATTCTCAATTCTCAACCTCCTGGGAGGAATTCTAGATCTAGTAGGGCCTAGTTCTAACTGGTTTGTACCCATATCAAGGAACACACTGACAAGATCTTTCACTCACTGCCTGTAGTCGGGAACTCCGTTTGCATCTGCGTGGGGTGAACAAGTCGTGACAAAGCACTCTTTATTAAAAGAGTACGCCTGGTGTGGGATGAGAAAACCCAAATCGAGTCGAGCCTTTGAGTCGAGAGGCCAGCCTGCAGACCACCAGGTCACTACCAAGTAGTTTTCTTACCAATGATCACACATTGACACCTCATGTACAATGTACAGGATGTTTTTGTTGTTGTTGTGGTTGTTGTTGTTGCAATTTGGCACAAGTTATGAGCTAATCGCTCTTCAAGTGGTGTAGACCCACAGAGCCATGGCAGCCTAGCTCTGCAATCTGGGACTGGAGGACCTTAAAATGACCAGTGCATCGAAGTCATACCCCCCCCCCCTCCCCCCAACAGATAAATATTGTATGCAATGCAGTCTTTGAGTTGATACTGCCCCTATTGATACAATACAGTATTTAGACACACGCGTCATGGTTTCAATGCGACGTTAGACCACTTGAAGAGCGACTAGCGCTTACCTAGTGCCTGGTTCAGTCCTAAATCATGGCTGTAACCATAAGTGTCCCAAACGTTGCATTAACATAGGCAGTACCAATTCAATG
>JAUELK010212164.1:0-10531 GCA_031471215.1 Gastropteron pacificum | reverse complement strand
CCCATGGGTTTTTACATAGCAGCCATTTCAAAAGGCTAGTGGGTGGAATTCTACCCACGACGTACGGTGAAGGTTAAGGAGAAATGTTCATATTAACAACAGCTGTAGCAAAAAAGAAAAAAAGGATATCAACTTTGTCCTCTTAATAAGATTGAATAGAATATGGTTTGGTTGTTGCTATGTATTACCTACTTTAATTTGTAACAATCAAGAGATGTCGCCATATCATGTTTTGTAAGTTTTCAATCTCTCTGACCCCATTTATTTTTGTGTCCTTCATTCACAGATGTTTGAGAGAGAAACAAGACGAGAGAAGATTCTTGATGCAAGACAGAAAGAAATCAGATTGAAAGAGAGGAGCAAAACTGGGGGATCAAAGGTGTGTTACATGAGCATCAATAATTTGATTGACAGTTGCCGCCTGCTCATTGTAGAGTCATTTCTCGCTTATATATATATGCTATAAATACATTGATCATAATAGAATCATAATATAATCATTTAAAATGTAATCATCTCATTTCAGCTACAACATATAATATCATGTAGTCTTCCTTTCTGTTTTACACTGTTATCAATAATCTCAGACACAGATGTAAAGGAACCTGTTTTGCTTGTTGAATTTTCAGCAATCTGACGACGTAAGATTGTGTTGACTTTGTGTGACCATTTGTTGAAAATATTCTGTTGCAAAAGTTTTGTCTGCACTGCTTCATTTAAGTTTATGACTTGAAGTTCTCAACACTTTGCATTTATGATTAAGCTTCTGCTTTATTTCTGTCTATTTATGATTATTCTGATAAAAGAAAGTCGAATGGCAAGTCAGCGTCTTTGAGCAAAGTGTTGATCGTTGTCTTTTCTGATTTCAATGTATGTAGATAGGCATCACAGTATTAAATGAAACAATGTTATGCTAAAGAAAAATGTTCAAGGAAAAAGCTCTGAAAATGTTCCTTTGGGTAGATGGTGTAACCTTAAAGTCACCTCAGCTTTTATGACGTGCAGTGATAAATATAATGCTTATAGTTCAAATGGTGGACTACTTTTCATGCCTTTTTTAAAATGTTGTTATTAGTGTTAACAAATAAATGCTCCATAATTTACTGTATTCATTTACCAGCTTAGCATTTGTTAATTCCTTCCATGTTTTAAAAACAAACTTATGTCAACAATCTTAGCAAATCAATACAGTACTTTTGCTTGTTTGTTTTTCAAATTGATTGTAGTCAAACATTGGCAGATGAAAAGCTCCTGAGAGGATCTTAAATATTTCTGAATTCTGATCGTCAATTTTCGGAGACTTTTACGTCTACATTTCTGTGTTATTTTGCCATTTTCTATATTTTAACAAATGAATTGTTGCTCTTTGAGCCCCCCCAGGCTTACACATACATCTATGCATTCAAAGTCTATTTTTCTCAGATTGATTATATGTTATCCTAATGCACGCGACTAAACATAATGTAATTTGGCGTTTTATATATATTCTAGGCCTACCAAATAGGTCTTCAGTAACAATTTACTGCCAAATTTGAAGGGATTGTGATGTTCAATAGGCCTAAACATCTCACATTGTGCATTGCACAGTTAATGAATCTTTGAGGCAAATGGCTATTTTGATGGTCCAAACATGGCATCATCAAGCCCAAAGTAGTCACAAAACATGCGATACCACTGCCCAATACTCAGTTTAATTTTACTTTCTTTTCAAAGGAAGTGTAGAAATATGTGCAAAACGAATGCTATAGGGGGAACACGTTGCATGGAGCTACTTCTTTGCCTTATTTTTCACCAATCTTGAATTTCTGTGAAAAGGGACAGCAATAGGGAAAACAACACAAAAGATGCACAAAAGGAAGGCCATTCACTACGCAGTTTTCCCTCTAGACCCGGCCTGTGTATGGCTTGTCACTGATTAAGCACTGTATGAAGACTTTCTCGGATGTCTGTGTGTGTAGGCCTCTATGTTGTTGTTTTGTGTGTGTGTGTGTGTGTGTTGTATAGAAACATTCATCATTGACTTAACCCATTGTTAATATTATCATCCCTTTGCCTCATTGAATTCATCCCCCATCTTTATCAAATTAATCCCACGAATATCATGGCCTCTTAACATGTAATTTAAAAAGCAATCTACTTCTTCACGATCTTGTATGGGCACTTTGAATACATTTTTCCTAAAAGTTAAATTCAATTCTTACAAATAAAAGTTTAGGCCTGTAACTAACATCTGGTACAATACAACCTTGTTTTTTTCCACTATTTGCTTAATTTTACTGCAATCTTTTTTTTTTCAGAGCTTTTATTCTCTTCCTCCTTACAAGTACAGTTTTCTTTCATTCTTTTCCCTCCTTGTTGGATCTTATCTTTGTCTTTGTGACTTACCTTTAAACTTATGTTCTTTTCAGATTGAGGGTGAGGAAGGTAGTGAAAAGCCAAACGAAGAGGAGGAGCAGTACGAGGATGAGGATCTCTATGCAAAGGCCGAGAAGGAGTTCTTTGCCATCATTGAGCAAGAGAAGAAGAAACAGCCCACTCCTAGCCAAGACTTTGTAGACATAGAGAATAGGGTGAGTAATCTAAAAGACACTTCTAATAATACGCTTCTATTACATGCATGCGCACCAAGAAGGGAGACATGCCCACTTGTTGCTTGCATCTTTTGCTATACCAAGCCTTTAGCCAAAGCAAACGATGAGTGCTGGAAATGGACATATGTCTTGCATGAAATAGAAACATAATATTGTCAACGGAAATTATTTTACAATCTTTGGTTTGAGCTCGACTGAGCATGCAAAATAGGGGAAGTAAATTTAGAATCTTTGATGATACTCAGTGCTTGCTAGTCTAAAGTCTGAGATGGCAGGGTACCAGACTCTTTGGTGAAAGATCCTGAAGTCATATCCTGGTATTCCCTGATTTAACACTGAATCTGATCCTGGAAGGAATACTTCGTCATGTTTTCCTTAACATGGCCAGGTGAAAAATGGGTTTGAGATGTTAGATCAAGATTGCAAAGGGTTTTGAGAGTGTCAATGTGACTTGTGAGTGGCCAAAAGGTACTCAAACAATTGTATAAATGTGTGTTTTTGTTTTTGAGTTTGTGTTCGCTACACAGTGTAAAATACATTTGACCAGGTATTGGATATAATGGTCAGCTCTTGATGTTGGGATCTTCTTCTCTGGTACAGACCCCTGTCAAAATACCTTTACTAATTTTCCATAGTTATAGATTAGTCAAAATACAGGCATTGACTTTCGTAATGTTTTGGTTGAAGAAAACATGCGAGTTAGCTGTAGTTTGGCATTGTGCAAAATGGAGTCAAAAATAGAAAGACAGCAAGTTTTAAATTGGCTATAAAGAAACAAAAATTATCTAATTCTTCTAACCAAAACCCATAAACAAAAAATTGAGATCAGATTATGCACGAAAAAAAAAAGGAGATGAAACTATATCTATTTTATCTCAAAGGCATCTGGAAGAAGTGTTAAAGATATAGAGTTAAATAGAGAAAGAAAACTGGATTTGAGCTATTTTTGTTTTGTAACAATCAAGAAGTTAAAAATTAAAAAAAAAAAAAAAATACTAAAACTCAAGCTGCGTAACTGAAGCTCACCAACAAACACACACAGGACGCTGCTCTTCTAATTGCTGGTAACGAAAAAACGGAAGAGCAAGAAACAAAGCCACCTGCTGAAACAAAGGATAAGAAGAAGAAAAAACAAAAGAAGAAAAAGGCTGTATTAGCTGAAGTCACAGAGGGTGAAGAACCGGTCGCTGAAGGCACTGAGGAGACTGAGAGCGCTGCTGAAGGAGAAGGTGAAGCTGAGCCTGCAGATGAAAAAGAAGAAGAAGAAGATGAAGAGGAAGAGGAGGATGAAGATGAGGATGAGGGGGCAGAGGGAAGTGGAATTCCTTCATTGTTATACTTTCTCTTTGACCGTGTTGGGATTTGTTTTGCCAGTTTTCACTTTCTGGTGTGGAAACAAAAAAAGAGCTTTGAAGTGTTTTCCCAAAGTTCATCTTTCTGTTCAAGTCTTGATGGGATTTGTCAGACTTCTTTGCAGTTAGTTTTGCTTTTGTTGTTTTTGCTGATTGTGTGAACATGAAATGCTTTTTGTATTCATTTCCACATCTTTTAAAGCTGATAAACTGTTTTACTAGAAGATGTCTTTGGCGAACATAACAAGTTTTCAAAGCAGTGAAAGTTCAGCCGTCTTGATATTCAGTAAAGAGTAGAAACATGCCATAGCAACTTTAAAAGATCTTTATAGACGTTGTCTCTATTATTTTTGTTTGTTTATTGCATTTATCTGTTTTTCTTCTTTTGTTTTTATGAAACAATTCTAGTAATAGTGATGTTGATTTGTATCTTGTCTAGGGTACATTTTTATGCTCATGTATCTGTTTGTATTTCCATCTATCAGTGATCAAGTTGAGCACATGTTGAGCAGAAGAATTAGAGTAATTAATTATTTTTCACTAATTAGAAATATGTAAGCTTTGTCTGTATGGCATGTGATTTAGAAGTGCTAGCCGATCACTCATGAAAACAGTATAAAAATGTATTTTTCAACTTACCACTGCTGTAATTGATACGGAAAACAGAAACTAAAGCTCACAAAAAGATGTATAAACCGTTTTCATCCACATTTTTATCTTAGATCTTGTAACTTAGAAATCTTGTATAAAAGTACATGTATGCAATATCATATATCTCCATTTGTCTTTTTTGTTCATACAGGAGGAACAACAACAACCAGAGGCTGCAGAGGAGGTCAGTTCCACTTTCAATGTTTGCGATGGGACTTAGCATAGCATTATATATTTGGTCATGTCTTGCTCTGTTCTTTCTCTGAGCTTTTAGCTGCCAAGAAGATTTTTTTTTTAAATTTGAAGAAAGTGTCCCAATCTCATGAACATGTTATGAACAATGTAGGCCTATATGATCAAGATTGTTCATGTATATGGAGCTGAGTGGGAAAGTCTGTTATATCTCTCTATGTTGGAATTTTATATTGTAACTATGCGGCAAAATATAGTCAAACAGACGAAAACATCTCTTAAACAATTTAGTTAACTAGGCAAAGCAGGTTAGAAATTCTTTCACTTAATTTTCTCTTGGATTCTCACACAGAGAACATAGTCTCAGAGATACATGAGATTCACAGAGAATTATACTAAGATTCAACGAGAGTAATTAACAAGACAACCCAACCAGGAGGGGCTGAAAAAAGGAAACAACAATGTTTTAGAATAAGAACTACACACAGTAATACAGTGATTATTCTCATTATCAGCATCAAGATCATCAATTTCAATACAGTTATTATGCAAAACTATCATTTCATTTAAAAAACTAAAATGACACAGAGCCTACTACTCACACAGATCATAGATCACATAGGCCTACATCAAAAATACTAAAATGACACAGAGCCTTCTACTCACACAGAGCATTGACAACATAGATCAAATATTGTATTGAGTTCTTTGTTCTAACTAGTCCACTCATGTTACATGTTACTAGAGCACCCCTCTCTTTATCAACTAGACAGATTTACATTAGCTTAATTTGTTACGCTATTCTATTTTAATATCAGCTCACATATATATGTATTACAGTTTTTCAAACAGGAACAGAAAGATCAAATACATCATACTTTAATGTTACCAAGAGATATCATTTTATGTTTTTGAATATAGTGGCATGTAATACTTATATTCATTTTTTTCTCTCTTTCTCTCTATCTTCTTCAGGAGGGAAATGAACAAGCTCAAGAATAAGCCAGATCGCCATCAAACATGTCTCAAGAGCACCAGTTGTGCATTAGCCTGCCTGCACTTTGAAACATGAAACTCTATTTGCCAGCCTAGCTTTGGTGTACCAACAAATGATAAAAAGAGAATAAATTGATATACATTTTCTTTCATCAAAGGAAGCCTATACAGAATGAAAAATATGGTGGGCTGAATTTTGAGAGATAATACCAAGAGCAGCTTGAATTCATATACAACATTTTTAATTACTTTACATTTACAGTACATATACATCAGTATCTTTTAAATGCATGCCGTTTGAAAGACTCTTCTGCTTGGGATTATGTGCTTGCCTCTCACATGGCTTGAATGATCTGTGAAAGTTGAATGGGTGGCCTGCAATCACATTAGCATAGTTTCCCTTACATGCAGTTGGTAGTTTTAAATTGCTGTGTGCCAAATCAATTTTATGTAAGAAGGTTACATTGAGAGGAATGTGAGTTGTTGCAAATCCATCCATTGCAATTGAATCATAATCCAAATACCTGAATAAATAATGTCCATTCACAACCTATGGAGTTATTCTTGTTTTTTGTTGACTAGATCTACATGTACTTGTCTACCATTTGTTATGTGCCATCTACTTTTATCTAGCAAGCATTCATTTGTAATTTGTACATATATGGCGGGGAATGATGGAGGGTGAAGGGGGTAATGCTATGGTATACATGTAATTCCCTTCACTGAGGACCACAAGTCCTGTTCCTACTACTGCCTTTTCATTATGTATTTTTTCGAATCTTTTTCTTTAGTTTGGCTGGCTGGCTAGCCATTTTTGCAATTTTCTTTATAGCAAAGGCTTTAAGTGGAATCACTCACTGGTAAACCAAACAGTCCACAATCACTGAACTAACAGTATTAGCCCATTGCTACATTTGTGCCGAGTGATGTTGAGTTCTGTCAGCATTCATAGATTTTACTTTTACAACACATTTTTCGCTGATCGTAGACTTTAAGGCACTGAGGCACACAAAGTGCATGCATGTAATCATTCACACACAGACACACACACACATGCTCGCACACATAAACACACACACAACCCTACTTTGTCTTTATTATCTGCTCTTTCCCTCTGTCTATCTGTCTGTTTGTCTCTATCACACAGACTCTCACTCACACACAGACACATACTTAACAAAGCTGCCTCCAGCAGTGCTTGAAGACAGTACATTATGTATTGATTATCTCTAGGTGGCTGAAACAAGTACTACAAAGGAGAAGAAGAAAAAGAAGAAAGTCAAAGACAAGAAGAAGAAAGATGAGATTGTAGAAGAAGAGGTGAAAAGTACTGAAGGCAAAGAGGGGGAGGACACTGAAGATAAAGAGGGAGAAGGAGGTGAAGCTAAAGAAAGTGACGGAGGTGAAGCTAAAGAAAGTGATGGAGCTGTGACACAGGAGGCTGAAGCTGAAGAAGGCGCTGAAGCTAAAGGAGGCGGGGAAGGTGAAACTAAAGGAGGCGGGGAAGGTGAAACTGAAGAAGGCGGGGAAGGTGAAGCTCAAGAAGTTGAGGGAACTGAAACTGCAGAGGAAGGAGCTGCAGTTCAAGAAGGAGCTGCAGCTGAAGAAGGAGCTGCAGCTCAAGAAGGAGCTGCAGCTCAAGGAGGAGATGGGGCTCAAGCTGCACCAGATCCGGAAGCAGCGCCAGAAGTTGTGGCTCCTGCTGAGGCTGAAACAGCACAGCCTGAAACAGCACAGCCTGAAGCAGCACAGGAAAGTGGAATTCCAACACCTTTACAATTTTCTTCATCTGTTTTCATAATAATGGTTTCTTTCCAGTCGATTATCACCTGTTTTGCATGGGATTTTGAGTTCTCTCCATCAGTTCATACTTTCCCATGTTTGTGTTAATTATAGTTGAACTTCTTTACTGGCCTGATTGAATTATTGTTGAAACTAAATGCTGTTTATTCTTTGTTGAAATGGCCTTGGTTTCAATAGTTCTGTTTTTTTTCCAATTTGTACACTTTCCTTGATTCTTGTAGCTTACGATTAACAAAATCATCACAAAGGGTCATCATTTTAGAGTTGATGTTTTGTACATAGTATAACTTAATTAGTTGGCTTGGATTGATTCTGCAAGAAGCATAAAATCTGACCTGTGAAAATGTGTATTCCCTGCCGTGGAGTTATTCACTCTTTTCGGCCAATGCCAGTCTAGAAAATGTGTATCATGGTGGCTCTTTAAAGTCAAGAACATTCATTACCTACAGTATATTTTGATGCATTTACTAACTCTACCCTTTGTCAGGAGAAAACGAATTTGAACTAAAGTAGGATCACTTTGACTTTGAGGTTTATTTCTGTACACATACAACTTTCTCATATCACTATCACTCAAGGTCCACATGATATTATTCGATGCTGATATTGCCTATATTTGGAGACAAGGACTTAATTAGGACGGTACACTAGGACTTGTTAATGCCCTACATGTGTTTCTGTTCTGGTATGCAGGAGGAGCAAACATGAAAAAGAAGTAGGCATCCAACGATAGTAAGTACTGTATTCTTTTACTTCATTTCTGAGCACACATAGGGGGCCAATCTTTCTATATGTACTACCTTTGGGGTAATAATATGCTGTAAAGTGCATTGAGCTTGCTGTAGAAAAAGAAAATGCGCTAAAACAGCTATTAGTATTGTTATTATTACTAGTGGTTAGCCCATTCTACGAATAGCAGAGTACCCCCCGCCCCTGCCCCCAAACCCGGGCCCATCTCCGGCCCCTTTTCGACTCATTTTACTTAAAACGATTGAGATACTCAAATTAATGATACCACTTTCTCACTTATTTTATACACGGTAATCGGGAATTCCCAATTATGAGTTAGAAACAGACATTACCCTTGTGAACACGCTAGACTTGAACTCAATAAATTGTTGGACTTTGAAAAAATAGCCTGGGTTTTTCAATCGCTAAATTTATAGAGTGAGGAGGATTAACCAAATATAGTTCGTCATTCTAAGTGTGTCCAAGTAAACCTGTACATAATTCCTAATTCAGCTCATATTTGTATAGAATGTCTTGGTGGCCCTGAAAAAAGCCTTTCATGTGAAGACATTCTTTCTTAGCTCAATTAGTAATAATAGATTATTATTATTATTATCATTATTATTATTACCCCCAACCACTCAATCTCCACATGAAATGTAGCATTTAAATTGCCCCTTATACTTATAGTATGGACACAAGTTTGTAAACAGTTTAAGTATACAGTACATGGAATAAAAATATATCAACTATTCAAATGTTGATATGCCCATACCTTTGATTACAATGTACAATATTAATTACACATTTATTTACTTCTCAATGTATTATCGTTAAGCCCTGTTTGTGTATTTCTTTGCTCACACAGAAATTATGTGAAAACATTTAACACCTACCCTATTATAAAACATGCAACTAGGTTTATCTTAGTAATTACTTTACCCTGTAAGATGGTGAAATTATTATCTGTTGAATGCTTACAGTTACCGAAGGAAGAGGTACATGAGTGATGAAGAATTCTATCAATCATGTCCTGAGAGCACGAAATGAACATACCTACACTATGGAACATGAAATGAAAGTGATTGGTCCCCTCCTTGACAACCTGAACATCATACAAATCAATGTGAAAGAAGGGCAGGAAAAGTGAAGAAAAAAATGTTATTATTGTGTCAAAGCAGGCCTGCGTACCTGAAGTTTTGCAAAAGTTTTTCGGCTTTTGCTTTTTGTTTCGTTTCAGATGCAGGTAGAAAACATACAGTTCACTTTTGTATTTGTGTGATTTCCTGTTAAAGTTAAAGTGTGTTTCTTTCTTTTATTGGCATGCAACTTAAAAAGATTAATTTGGAAGGAAAATGTTGCTGACTTTAACATGACTTTGATGACCTTTGAAGGTTGGAAGCATATCCAAAGATCACATTTTCTTCATTGTCTTTCATAAGATTCAGTTGGAAGCCTTTTGAGTAATATGGCGAGGTTTGAGAAACATGAGTTGTGTTATTGAAAAGTGTCTGTCCATGGAAACTGAATCATATTATTCCCAATTCTTGATTAAATTGTGTTTATTCACTCACACTTGTTTTTCTCCCTCATTCATTATACCTACTTGTACTCCTTGTACATTGTTATTGTTGACAGTCTTGTTATGCTAGCTAAATTGGTGCTTGCTTGCCTGCCTGCCTGCCTGTGTGTCTGTCTGTCTGTCTGCCTAGTGCCTGCCTGCCTGCTTACCTACTTGCCTGTCAGTCTGCCTACCTGTTTGCCTTCCTGTCTGTCTGTCTGCCTGTCTGTCTGTCTACTTCTGCCTTCCTGCCTGCTTACCTGCCTGTCTGCTGGTGTCTTCCTGCCTGCTTGCCTGCCTGTCTGTCTGTCTGCCTGCCTGTCTTTCTGTCCGTCTGCCTGCCTGTCTGTCTATCTGTATGTCTGTCTGCCTGCGTATCTGCCTGCCTGTCTGTCTGTCTGCCTGCCTATCTGTTATCTTGCCTGCCTGCTTATTGACTGCATACATGCATATTTAACTGCATCTGCCTGTCTGTCTGCCTCTCCTGTCCGTCTGCCTGCCTGCCTGCATACTTGCCTGCCTGGAGAAAAGAGGGAGGGGATTTGTGAGTATAGAAACTGGTTTATACATAGGTACACATATCTATATAAATAAGAGGCAAACTTTTGAACTTAAAGCCAGATCTTCTCCGTTAATACTGCATCAAAATGGATGCG